>JAUCMS010000019.1:813342-832896 GCA_032357445.1 Enteromius radiatus | reverse complement strand
TCCCCTTACCTAAGCTACATACCTTCTATGTACATATCAGACAACAATTTTAAATATTCTCTCAATGCATTCTATGGTACATATCCAATAAATTTGGATTTGGACAAATTCAATAAAAAGTTCAATATAATAATTACCACAATAGCTCAGACTAGAAATATTGACATGATAGTGAAGCAAACCGAATTTTTAAATTACAAAGTCACAATAATACACACACACACACACACACACACGATTTACCTAAAAAAAGCGAAGAAACCATTTTCACTCAGAAATTGTTAGCATTTTTTCCCAAACAATGAATCAATGACAATAAGTAAAATGACTGAAACAATATTCTCTTGTAAAACATACTCCAATAATTAATTTCATTTACTGTGAATTACTGGGATTTTGCGCCACACATTCATCTCATGCTTTAACCGGAGTGTGTCAGCGGCAAACCATCCACAGCCGTTCGACAGCACTATACTTTCCACAGTAAAAGTCTATATTAGGAGCATGTGTCTTCACACAGTGCGCATGTCTCATATTTTCCATAAACAGCCTGCAGCTCTTGGTTGAGTGTCAACAACCACAGAGAGAGAACACACAGGAGAAAAACAAGCATGTGAGCTTGAGGTCAGAAAACACAAAGTGCATCTTCATCAGTACTGCTAAACCATTTTTGACAAGGATGATTAGTCTAGTACTAACCATTTAGGCTTACTGCAAACTTGAGATGATTTTGTCTTAATTGCCACTGTGTCCTCTTTACATGAACTGACTTTGTATAAAACAGGAAACAACTTCATGCAAAGTTGAATAACTTTCTGCAGAGAATAAATTTGACATGCAAATGGCAGAATTTCACATTTCTGCAAGTCTCTAGTTGAGGCCCTTGGGACTGGAGCCCAGCTGCCAGCCTTGTGTTTCCAGTGACTTCTAGAGTGCACACACACACACACACACACACACCTGAGAGACATCCAATTACCCAGAGATCACCACAGGCTCCAGTCTTCCCACCAGCTAATAAATGTCTCCTGCTTAATCCTAATTACATTTAGTCATTAGTCATCTGAGAACGCCTGCACTGAAACCATCTAAACAAATGCAGCATTATTTCAACCCACAAAACCAGAAACACCATTTTCATTCTAAACCATACAGCTTATATTATTCCAGCCGTGCAGCTGGCATTTAATTGAATACATTTTTAAAAAATTATTTATCAGCCAATTTAATTTCACTGTGCTCTTCTATTTTCAACATGAGAAGACTCTACGATAAGGTTTAATTTATAAACAACAGTTAGTGTTTTTAAACAAAATAATTTGATAAATTAATTATTTTTAGATAACCTATTATTAGGTTAATGTTATTTTATGAATATACTATTATTCAGGTCATCTTTATTCATAATAAATTAACAAATAATCGTTTTCATATCTTAAAATGTACTTTAACATATCTTTCCAGTTATTTAAAGTTATTTTTTAATAACACTAACAATAAAGTATCATTTGTTTCATTGGACAAAATAGAATAGATTTACTAAAACTACTTTATTTTACACCTTTTTCTTTTGATAAAATAGTATAGAGCCGTTACATCATATTTGTTGCAATTTTTCTCTTTTTTTTTAAACAAATTAAACCAATCCAAACACAATTACATTTCCATTACAAAGATCTCTTATTACAGGGTTCCTCCAAGATGATGACTTTTCCAATTCCCGACACAGTAACCTATAGTCAGGCCTTTTTAAGATTTCATCAAACTAATTTGTTTTAAGAAAAGAGTGAGCCAACGTCTATTTAGTTCAAGTACCTCAAAGTCCGATGATGCTAGTAGGCTAATATCGACATTTAAGTGCCAAATATCACCCTGCCACCACTACATAACAAAACATAAATCAAAAATTCCACGGTTACGCATTCGCGCCATGATAAATTCTCATGGGACAACAACATTTCACCAGCAGAATGCATGCATGCATTAGAGAGCAAACTGTACGCATTCTAACCAGCAGAAAGTTGCGATGATCAACAGATGAACCACTGTGTATCAGCTGTAATCGAAACGACACCGAATTACGCTGAAACGCGCGCGGCGAATAACAGCGAACGGATTGTTAAAGCAGTCGAAAACCTTACCACGAGCGCTGGTCTTCACAAACCCACGGGATGCGTGTGCATTGAGCTTCATCTTGAAGAAACTCGCTCTGAAAGGGCTTGCAGGCGTCTCGAAGAGAGTTGCATAGGCACCAGCGGATGAAGTTGATGGATTCTTTGTAAGAGAAGCACGTAGATCGGCAAAGGAGGTTTCTAGGGTTTGTGATCGCTCAGTGGCCACCCTGAAGGCGGGGCAAAACCTCACGTTTTGGGTGGGTGTGGGGGGGCAGAAAGGATGAGAATGGGAAAATCGAAGTCGTGCCATATCATTTCACTATTAATGAGCTATTGTGTGCAGTTGAAAGCATTGATTGTTTTGATTGCTGCTAATACTGACTTTCATAGGATGTGACTTATTCCACTATTCTTATTATATAGGCTATACATAATATGAAACGTTGTAATAAAATAAATATATCAAATAAATACGTAGCGTGCATATGCAACATGCATATTATTATATGCAAGTATTATTAGGGCTGAGTAATTTCACGCCAGTTAGCCACATTTAAAACACTTAATATAGCCTACTTATTTCCATGAGATATTTTGTAGTCTAAATGTTATTTGTCGTCAATTGCGCCACCTTCTGGTCAAGAATGTAAACGGCTCCTGATGAAATGCTTGAAGAAAAAAAAAATAGACAACACATTTATGGGTGAGGGGCGAGATTATTGATTAAGTGGCCATATACTTCTGGCATTTATTTTAGGGACGATTTCTGATGGGAAAGCATTGTTCTGTAAATTACTTATTTATACATTTAAACTGACATCACAAGGAAAGTACTGTATTGTAGCTATATGTTCTAAAGTCGAACATTACGTTACATACATTTGTGTAATCATACTCAGACGTGACGTAATTAAACAAATAAACTACACTTGGACAAAATTATCACAAAAAAAAAAAAAATTCACAAATACTGAAGTAGGATTTACTTGAGGAAAAAATAGACTTTTATTTTGAAAACAGCGGCCATGTTTTAACTTTCGGTTCGGTTTACTGTAGCAAATACAGATCACTTGTATTTCGACTTGTACTAATTTGTTGAAACATGGCTTTCCAGTGTCAGAGGGACTGTTATATGCAGGAGGTGTGTAATATTTTCTAATGTTATGATATTTCGCTGAGTGTGTATCGCCAGACCACTGCACGTGGAACATTATCTGAATGAGTGAATAGCGGTCCAGCAGTGACAGCTGCAGAGATTATACTTGCCTACATACAACGTTAAGTCATGTAAAATAATGACATAAGTCCTGATGTTAACATTACCATAGTTTAAGGTACTTTATAAAATGATTTTGTCACTGCGTGAGTTTAAGACAAATACAAAGAAAGAATTAAGAATCCATGCTCATGAAGTTTGTCAACTCTTCTTTTTATTATAGTTCGACACATGTGTCGTATCTTGCGTGCCTGCAGAATTAACCCTTGAGAATAATGGGAAGAAAGAGAAGCTGAAAGGCTTTAATCTGAAACTGAAAGACACGATTCTGTTTCCAGAGGGCGGAGGACAGGTCAGTTTCCCCTACTAATGTCAGATTATGCTCAAAATTTGAACTCTCCCTGAATATGCCATTTTTATTGCATGAGCTTTACAGATGTCTTTTTATTTCATTCACAGCCTGATGATCATGGGACGGTTGGAGGTGTCCCTGTCCTTCGAGTTTTGAGACAGGGTCCGGAGGCGGTGCATTTCATCAGCTCTGCTCTGGAGGAGGGTCAGGAGGTGCACATCAAGCTGGACTGGGACCGACGCTTTGACCACATGCAGCAGCATTCGGGTGAGGAAGGAATGA
This sequence comes from Enteromius radiatus, assembly GCA_032357445.1. Taxonomy (NCBI): domain Eukaryota; kingdom Metazoa; phylum Chordata; class Actinopteri; order Cypriniformes; family Cyprinidae; genus Enteromius; species Enteromius radiatus. The sequence goes on along the minus strand of JAUCMS010000019.1, from coordinate 828,932 downwards.
GCGTTTGGGTGAACTATTACTTTAACCCTGTGAAGGCAAATATATCAAATAATGGTCAGGAGAAATCAAATTAGACAAAAAGTTCTCTTTTTCTTTCTTGTCTATCACATTTGATACATCACACATTTAGTATGATATATGGACACTTTAGGACAGGGTTCCTCACATTCTACTCTGGAGGTCCATTGCACTGCAGAGTTTAGCTCCAGCCCTGATAAAACTTCCCGAAGACATTGATTGGCATGCTCAGGTGTGTTTGATTAGGGTTAGAGCTAAACTCTGCAGTGCATTGGACCCCCAGGGCAAGATTTGAGGAACCCTGCTCTAGGATGAGCTCTGTTTTATTGAAACTTAGTCAAAATATGCAATTTGGTGCAGTTAATGATATTCACATGGAGGTTCTAATAGCTTGAAATGTAAATATTTCTTACAGTGTAGCAAATTGCTTACCTAAAATGTATAAATACTATGTTATATGTCTTTGTAAGATGATATTTAATGATTAGTTTTATGGTCAAAGCTCTTTATTAAGTTAGGGTTTTATTTGCTTATTTGGTAGATGGTTTGTAAAAGTGTGTGTGTGTGAATATATACTTAATAATACAAAAATAATTTAGAGTGTTGCTGTCAACTGACTAATTGTTGCTAATCGCATCCAAAATACAAGTTTTTGTTTGCATAATATTTGATATATAAACATTTTTGTGTGTGTGTGTGTGTATATATATATATATATATATATATATATATATATATACACACATTATAAATGTACACAGTACACACAAATATTTTATGTAAACAAAATCTTTTATTTTGGATGTGGTTATTCACAATTATTAATTTGATGACACTGATTTAGAATCAGAAATGTGCATGTCAAATATGATACAGCTGGCTTTTTAGGGTTAAATGAAGCTCAAACTAATTTTAGAACATGTTAACTGTCATTTTTAAAGGTCAACACTTGATCACAGCTTTGGCTGATACAATGTTTGGATACAAAACTACCTCTTGGTAAGAGCTGAAAAATGTCTGTTAAATGACTCAATCTGAAATAAATTAGATTTCTGAATGTTAAACCATCTGGCTGGTTGTAAAATGATTCAGGGAATTGGGACGTCAGCGGAGCAGCATAGAGCTGGACACGGCCAAGGTGAAGCCTGGAGAGATGGAGGCTTTGGAGGCGGCTGTGAATGAGAAGATTCGTGCACACATTCCAGTCACTCTCAACCTCCTGTCCATTGATGATCCTGCTGTGGAAAAGGCACGTGTGCACCTTCAGAAATCTACTAACAGCCTTTTCAGGAATCAAATTTTCACAACATTTACACACTTTAAGTTTTATAACCCAAGCTATCGAACAAGTGAGTTCTATTCAGTGTTCACAATAATAATGAAAAGATTAGCGACACAACATAAATCAAATTAAAATTAAAAAAAAGCAAAAAAATTGCTTTGGGATTGCTAAGATTTGTTTAATGTCTTAAAAGACAGTTACTTATGTTCACCAAGGGTGCATTTTCTTTATATATATATATATATATATACAAGTAATATTGTAAGTAAATATTATTATAGTTTGAAATACCTCTCTCTGTTTGAATATATTTTCAAATGTAATTTATTTCTGTGACGTAAAGCTGAATTTTCAGCATCATTACTCCAGATCCTTTGAATTTTTGACATACTAATTTACTGCTTCAGAAACTTATTAACATTTCTTATTATTAATGTTGAAAATGGTTGTCCTGCTTAATATTTTTTTGTGTAAACAGTTTTTTATTTCAGAATTTAGGATTGTTTGATGTATAGAAAGTTCAAAAGAACATTTGGAACATTATAAATGTTTTTACTGCCAGCGAAAATTTAATAAATATATATAAATCAACAGAAAGATTAAACTGAATAGATACAACAAATTAAAAAATTCTTAAGCTCTGTAATCTTATATTGATATTAGAATGGAAAACATAGTTTAGCTCTATTTGCTTCTATTTTTTTTTTCCTTTCCTAATTTTTTCTCAAAAAAAAAAAAATCTATAATCCCTTTTCCTTAAGGTTATAGAATTTAACAAGATATTTTGATTATATAGTGAAATACTGTATATCTTTTCTGATTTTAAAATAATCATGTTCCCATATCATATTTAATTTGCGCATTTACTATTCTCACGAGCAGGTGAGAAGCCGAGGTCTTCCTGACGACCACGCCGGACCCATCAGGATCATTGACATTGAGGGCATAGATGCCAACATGTGCTGCGGGACCCATGTGTCCAACCTTAGTCACCTTCAGGTCAGTCCTCTTGTCCCTGGCTTAACCTTTGGCTTTTACTGCATTAGTTAGTTGCTAGCGTGTACTACTGTTTCATCATCAGAAAAAAAATATGCTCCTTAGGTTATAAAGATTTTGGGGACCGAAAAAGGGAAGAAGAATAAAACCAACCTGATTTTCATAGCTGGCAACAGAGTGCTGAAATATGCTGAAAAGAGTTACAGCATTGAAAAATCACTGACCGGCCTTCTCAAGTGAGTTAGAGTCAAGTGTCTGGTCTGCTTTCTTTTAGCATGAACTAATGTTTGTCGCTGGGGATTATCAGGACAGGTGCAGATGAGCACGTTGATGCTGTGGACAAGCTACAGAAGACGGTCAAACGTCTTCAGAAGGTAACCTGCTGTGTCTATAAACAAGGCTTAACCTTTGACTTTTGCAGTTATTAATCATTACCGTTTTTGTTTCTCTGACAGAGTAATCTAATTATCCTGAGGGAAATGGCTGTGCTGATAGCGCAGAGCTTCAAAACCAAAGCGGACAGAGGAAACTTCTTCACTTTACACAAGTATGTGACTGACTTTGACCGTTGAAGGCTTTAGTCGAAGCTGATTGAGAGAGGCTGTCAACTTCCATGATTACGTTTCTGATATTTACAACTTCCGCCCATGTTGTCTATAAATAAGCCTGGTTGTTTTCACAGCAAAGACGGTGATAATGAGTTCATGAACATCATCGCCAATGAAATCGGGTTTCAGGTGAAGCACATCGTCTTTTATTTATTGAATAGCATGCATGTTTATAGTTAGATTGGAGATTGGTGTGTAGTTTATTCTCTCATTGCTGTGTTTGTGTAGGACACTGTGATCTTTCTGACTGTTGGTGAGGAAAAGGGTGCAGGACTGTTCCTGCTCGCAGGGCCTGAGAACATCGTCACTGAAGTGGGACCTCGGTAAATACCAAGCTAGTTTATTCCCTTGCGTTCTGCATATTGTTAACCCTGTGAAGCGCGACATGTGAAATAATAAGAAGCAAAAATGGCATTTTCAAAGTGAAGTAGCATGTCGAACCTTTACCCAACGTTGGAGAAAAAAAACTGTTCTTCATGTGTTTTTTGTTGAGTATCATTATTGATACATCAGGCTTTTATACCTAAAATACATAAAGCATGGAGCTCGTGCTCAAGAAAAAAAACATCTTTATTTAGAGACCCAATCTGAACAAAATATGTAATTTTGTGCAGTTGCGGAGATTTACAGTAAACTGACAGTTTTCTTTGTAAATCAATGAAATATTTATAACTGTAAAGCAGATTACTTGCATAAAATGCATATAAATAGCAGCTGTCACCCTATCTCTACTAATATATGTCTTATTTATGCTTAGTTTCATGTAATCTGATATAATGATAAGCGCTCCTCCTCAAAAGCCTGATGTATTTTATTTGATGTTTAAAAAAATATATATATAAATGCATTTAATTACGTCAACCTAAGTTGCTTCAATCCAGTAAGTGTTTAAAGATTTCAGACAGGACTTTTACTTACTCAGTTACTCAGATGTCAGTCAGATGATAGTAGATTGTGTAAAACAAGTTTTGGTAACTTTATTTTAGGGTTTCTTAACTAGTTGTTTATTAGCATGCACATTACTAGAATATTAGCCACATAATAGTTGTAATTAAGCACATATTAATGCCTTATTCTACTTGACCTTATTCTAGATTCTTAATCCTACCTAAACTCAACAACCACCTTACTAACTATTAATAAACAGCAAATTAGGAATTTAATAAGGGAACGTTAATAGTGAATAAGTGTTCGTAAGTGTTACCCAAGTTTTTATTATTTAGAGGCTTTAGAAATTTGCACATCAAATATGAGACAGTAGGCTTTATCGGGTTAATTGCGTTTTTTTTAATTCAAGTGGCAGCTTGATGTGGCCAACTACCGCCCACTAAAACAAAGACTGTCTGCCTGCATGTAAAATGACTTTCACATCTCTGGCAGTTGATACCAAAATAATAAGCTGTAAATAGTTGTACATGAAATGCCTCTTTTTTTTTTTTTTTTTTTTAGACGGATTGAACTCAGAAGCAGTGCAATATAGCATAGATCATTCTTCCAGTAGGTGGCACTCTTCTGAAACGTTCTCCTGTGTTTGTGTCGTTGTGTGCAGGGTGTCAGAGCTGCTGCAGGGTAAAGGAGCGGGAAAAGCTGGACGTTACCAGGGTAAAGCCAACAGTCTGGTGAAGAGAGCAGAGGCTGAGGCTTTACTGAAGGAGCTCAGCTCCAAACTAACCATAGGAGAGGAATAAAGCACTGGAAGTGCACAATACATCCCAATACATCATGATGCAGCTTCACTTGCTCTATTTCTGTTTTGCAGACACTACACAAGACTGTCCATCTTAAAAAAAATATAATAATTATCATTTACCCTTTTTTCATATTGTTGATGTATTGGTTATACTGTATATTAACTTTTTGACTTGTTGCCTTAAAGGCAGCTTGTGACATTTTGGACCTTCAAATGTAAATAATTTTATTAGAAATAATTTTGAGCATGTGAAGTTTTTTCACTATTCTTAAAATAGTGAAAAAATTATTCTTAAATTATTATTATTCTTAAATTGGCCATGCCATGTTTTTTTTTTTACAAATAAGTTTCTGTCAAGCACAAGATAGGAAATAAATTATATGAAATATATTTGCAATCTTACAGATTCATAGGTGACATGCAGCCTTAACACATCCAGTATACATTGAAACATTGCTTGGATGGTGGACTTTGGAGTAAATTGGAGCATTAGCTATAATGACTTTTAACTGGAAGTTAAAATTAGTTCTAAGGCTTATCATTTTGTGTTGCACTGCTGTATGATTGAGGTTACAAAAACACTGTCTTAGTTTAATCAAACTGAAATGACTCCATTGTCTATGAAAGTTTGTATTGTTTTGATTTTGTTTTTCTTTGTTGCTTTGAAGTAATGCACACTCTTCAAAAATCACCAAAATGCACATAATGCACTAATTATTTGTCAGTCATTTGACTGGTTTATAATATTAATTGCCCTAAATCTGAATTAATTGTATAGGAATAAAAAACAGAGAGCAGCTCTAGTCAGAAAGACATATAATCTCACATCATTCCAAATCCATATGATATATGTTTGTGAAAGTTTGCAACCAGGCTGTTTGGGTCACCGTTGACTTCCATAGTAGGAAACAAATACTATGGGAGTCAATGGTGACTCAAAACAGCCCGGTTACAAACTTTCTTCAAAATATCTTCCTTTGTGCTCAGCAGAACAACGAAATTCATACAGGTTTGGAAATATTTGAGGCTGAGTAAATGATGACAGAATTTTCATTTTTGGGTGAACTATTCCTTTAAGACTAGTTCATTTGTTTTGGTTGTAGCTTTGTTGTATTGGGCCAGTGACCACCAGACATAAAGCTGATTGAATACTAAAAAGGATTGGTTTTGAAATGAAGTATTTGTATTTTCTCATACCTGGCTGTACCACACAGCTTGTGCAAATAAATCATCTTCCAATTAATAGTGTTTTTAAAGCTATGGATTTATAGTCCAATTCGGATTAGGTTCATGCTGGACTCAAACCTGTTTTATTGGAGATGTTTTGGTTAATCAGATGTGTTTATGGGTATACAAACCTTGTTTTGGAAGAAAGTGTAAAAAAATGTAAATAAAAACAAAAACTCGAAGATATATTTTCAGTGTTTTATTAAAAATTTTCAAAAAATAAAATATTCCAGAAAACACAACAAATAAGCACACATCTTAGGGAAGACAAAATTGTCCTCCTATGCATATATACTGTAGTTTATAACTTCAGTTCTCAAAAAAGAACTTAACACTAATTTTGTCAAATGCCAGACCTTTTCATGTAGATCCAAAGGCACTAAAATATAAAAACACTAAAATTCTCACACAACGCATCACCGTATTGTGTACAACAGTGCTTCATTTAAACGCTAAATATCTGCATCCCTTAGTTTGAAACAGGCAAGTTGTTCATTGGCAGTGTTCCTTCGACTGATAGGATGAACTATGGAAAACATGCTAGTTTGAAATACTGTAAATATTTGTGTAAAAGTCTTGTGCAGTTCTTTCCCAGCTTACAGCTGTTTTTTGCTTTGTGAACCGAGGGCTCCGGACACGCAGTACGGGATGATGCTGACCGTGACGAGGGGAACCGTGGCGCTCTTGCAGAAGGACAGCAGGTAGAAGAGGGCAGCCGTGTGTGTGGGAGGCTTGATGGAATCGAAGAGATGCAGCAGAAACAGAGAGGCGGCGATACAGGCCATCCTGGCTCGAGCGCTGCTGCTCTTCTTGCTCTCCGTGTACAGCGGGGAGTGAAGGCCGAGTCCCAGACCGAACAGAGTGCCCATGTTCCTCAGCAGGCTGGCAAATGGCGTGGTGTCCAGATGAACCCAGGCTGGATTGACGCACCACCGCTGGGCTTTCTCAAGGGTCCACAGCAGATCCACACCCAGAGCTTTGAGGAGCAGGTACAAGCCCACCGCGAACGAGAGCAGGAACAGTGTGGTGTTGAAGTAATTCTTTAGACTGGCGCTGTAGATCAGTTTCTGTCTGTTGAAGGCCTCAGCAACAATCATGCCTGTGAAAAACAACACAATGCGTTCATTTCATTACCTTAAGATGACATTTATTTATTTATTTATTTTTATTTTTTTGCTGCATCAGTTTATCAGGTACACTACTGGTTAAGAAAATGTGAATAGTTACACTATTTATTTATTTATTTATTTAAGTCTCTGATTCTATCCAAGACTACATTTATTTGATCAAAAATAGAAAGCTTAATATTGTTATTAATATTAATATTTAATAGTATAAGTGTTTGTTTTTGTAATTTGAATCTGAATTTGATTCACGATTCATGATTAATATAAATGTATTAATATGAACATCTATTTTGCTTAAATAGAAATATTTTGTAATATATAGCATCTCACTTCCATGCTTTATTGCTGAATAAAATCTAATTATATGTATATATATATATATATATTAAATATAAAGCAGCAAATCAGTATATTATCTTTGACAGATCATGTGACACTGAAGACTGAAGTAATGATGCTAAAAAAATTCAGCTTTGCATCACAGGAATAAATTGCATTTTAAATTACGTTCAGGAGAGAAAACAATTATTTTAAATTGCAATAATATTTCACAATATTTCTGTTCTTGGTCTAATAAATACATCTTTGGTGAGCAGTTTAATTTCAAAATTAAACCCCCTTTAGGATTTAGGAGCTGTTTACCTGAAATAACTCCTGCGAGAACTTGATGTGGGAAATGAGCGGCGATGAAGACTCGAGAGAGGCAAACACAGACCTGGACCGTCCAGAAGAGTGTCCAAAGTGAACCACGCAAGTATCTGATTTAAAAAAAAACAGATCATCATGAACACATTGCAGAAGCAACTATCTATTTTAAAGCAAACACAATGTAAACATGACCTAGTAGTGATAAAGACTGACTTACAAGCTCTTAGATGAGGACTTCTTTTCTTTGCTGAGCATTATGACAAGGATTGAGGTGACCAGTGTGTAGTAAACACCAGCAGCGCCCATAGCGTGACCAGACGGGCTTCCTGCATCAAGAAGCAGCAAAGTGAGCAAAGTGCTCTTTTGATGTATGATAAAGCAGGTTTTAAGTGGACCAGTGTAGTACTTCTAGATGACAAAAACGCACCTGGACCGGTCTCACAGGTCATGGGATACTGCTCGATATGTGGCCTTGAGCTGTTGATGTAGTAAGAAGTCTCATGGACCCACCAGTATGGACGTTCTCCAAACAAGATCCTAAAATGGATAAACAGAACACTTTAAAAAATCAATTCATGGTTTAATATGACAGTAAACGGTTTACTAGTCTGTTTTCTTACCATTTAAAGACCAGATTGAGCCAGTCTCCTATCACAGCCACCCAGATGAGCTTGATCCCGACTGATTCTTTCAGATGGAACCAGATGGGGAAGAAGATGAAGAAGGTGTTCCTCAGATCTGCCGCAAAGGAGACGAAAAGAAACCATCCTTGGGCGTCTTTGTAATGCGTCTGCAGGTATTGGGTGCTACTCACTCCAAACCCGTGCACTGTATCCATCACGGCATTCATGTTTAGACTGTCTCTAAGGCACTGTGTGTTGTAGAGCTAGTCAAGAGTGATAGCCCTCCAGCGCCTGCCTGTGGTTTTTATACTAGCAGGCCCACCACCACAACGCATGGACAAAACGATCTTTGAACCTTGCACATGTGTAATAAAACACAGAGTGGAACACAGAAAAAAAAAAACGTCAGAGTTAAGAGAGTGTTTGTCCTGTCAGAAGAGATAACGCACAAACAAGTTCAGGAGAAAAAAGACGTAGAAAAGACGGAGCAGTGAATCATTGAACTCATCTCTGACCTCAGAAACACGTCCAGTCTCAGTAAACGTCTGGAACTCTTATTTCTAAATACATGTGTGTGTGTGTGTGTGTGTGACCGTGGACAACAAAACCAGACATTAGGGTCCATTTTTAAAAATTGAGATATATACATCATCTGAAGCCTGAAAAAATATGTTTTCTATTGATATACTGACAATATTTGGCCTAGATACAACTATTCTGGAAAATCTGGAATCTGAGGATGCAAAAAAAAACAAATAGAATTGAGAAAATCTTTAAAATTGTCCAAATTAAGCCAAATATGACCTTAGCAATGCATATTACTAATCAAAAATAAATTACATTTTGATGTATTTATGGTAGGAAATGTAGAAAATATCATCATGGAACATGATCTTTACTTAATATCCTTATGATTTTTATGTATATCAAAAATAATTGTATATGTATTTTAATTAATTTATTTATTTTTTATTTGTGTATCTACTAATCAATATAAAAAAATAAAATTAAATAAACTAATATGTCTAATAATGTTATATATATTTCATCCAAATCTACATTTGCATGAATTATAAAATATTACGTAATGAGTGATTCTTACAAATAAATAAAATATTCAGGAAATTTATCCAAAGGTTTTCATTATGCTATTAGTTCCCTGCATATTAAAAATAAATGTATTTAAATTGTATTGTAAAGTTATATATTTTTTTATTTCATTCAGCATAAAAATAGTATACAATACCTTTAACAATACAGTATACAATAAACAATACTTTTTAATTTATATTTCTATTATAATGTCCCAATAGAGAACAAGCTGTTTATTTATTTATGTACTTGCTTGTTTACTAGTTTAAAAACTAGAGCAACAATATATCCAAACAAAAAAGGGGAATCCTATTGAGAAGATAATATTAGCCGTATGGGAAGCTGTTTCTTACACAGACTTTCTTTTGACTGCTTACATAGGCACTTGTTGTTTACGTATATGTGTTACAGTGAATTAATCATTACATTGACCAGTGATGCTAAACTGTTATCAATGCTAGGCTTTTCGTTAGTTGTTAGTCAGTTGTAGCTGATACTCGTATTGTTGTTCACCCTTCTATAGCTTTTAATTGATTTTTAAAAGCATGCACTGATGAAAAAACAAAACAAAAAACACCTGGTTGTTAGACACAATACCATGAAATACATCAAAACAAAATGTGACCCTGGAGCACAAAAGCGGTCAGAAGTGGTAAAGGTATATTTGTAGCAACAATACATTGTATTGGTCAAAATGATCGATTTTTCTTTTACACCAAAAAACCTTAAGATCATGTTCCATTAAGATATTTTTTACAATTTCCTACCATAAATATGTTAAAACCCATTTTTGATTAATAATATGCATCGCTAAGGACTTCATTTAGACAACTTTAAAGGCAATTTTCTCAATATTTCGATTTTTTTGCACGCTCAGATTCCAGATTTTCAAATAGTTTCCTAGCACACCAAAAATTTGTTCTCCTACATATTTGGTCATCCTACAGGACAGGATGATTCACATGATCACAGTCCAGACCGAAGCGTTAAAACTAGATTAAGTGCATCATTCCAAGATCAATGACCAAGTGACATCACACTTCACGAAACCAAAGACAAAGCTAATCAGTGTGTCCACTCAGCATTTTATCAGTATGTGTGCCATCAGCGTCATCACAGGTGAAAGGTCCTGAAGCCGAGGGCCCCCTGAGTTCTCCAGTCAACATGCAAACAAAACCAATCCATCTAGCCTTGAGTAAAGTCCAACTAGAACAGAAAAGTGGGGTGCGACGGCTGGACGGAGCCTGGCAGGCTGCCTTGGTATCTGCAGTTTGATCCCCTTCTCTGTGCCTTGCGTCTGTCCTCTGCTTTTCCAGGGTGACCGTCCCGATCTCAGACGGAAGAGATGGACCTGCTCCACAGCTGGGGGGTGAACCTAGCCGTCCGTTTGCAGACGGAGTACCGGGACTCTGAGAATCTGTTTCAGTGGGTCTCCTCGGTGGCGGATCTCCACACCACTTTCTTTGTGTTTTTCCCCATTTGGTTTCATCTGCGCAGAGACGTGGGCATCAAACTCATCTGGGTGGCTGTAGTTGGAGACTGGATAAACCTCGTGCTGAAGTGGTGAGATGCTCACTGGTTTGTGTATTCTTAATCCCAGAGCTAGTAATTAACATGATAAGATTGTGCCGCTCAATGCACTGACTACACTGAAATTGCTAGTGCAAGTGCTATTTTGCATGAAAATAGAAAGATTGAAATGGTATTTTTTTGTAAGAAAAAAAAATAATAAATAGTGTAATACATTGGTGCATTATCAGAAATATTATAAATTAAATATTAATTATTATATAATGTTTAATTGGTAATTTAATTAATATTTTATAGAGCGTACCAATTTGCTACAATGTAAAACTGTAGGTCAAGTAAATATTATTGGAGTATGTTTTTTTTTAGAAAATGCTGTTTCGGTGTTTCTACAAAATCATTTTTACATTGATGCATTTTCAGAAATATAAATTAAACATTTCACAAGGAAAACATAAAACAGAATTGAATGATTTATAATTAATTTGTTAATATTTACTTGAATGTTTAAACTGAATAGAAATGACTTCAATCATTTAAAATGTTTCTGATAATGCATCGATTTATTACACTGTACAAAAAAATCAAGCTTAAGAAGAACATAATAATTAGTGAAAAAAAAGATAAAAGTTTATATTATAATTTAATAAACATGCAATATTTAAATGATTATTATCAAATATAAATGATTTTTTTTTATTATTTTTTCTTTCTCCCTCTGCAATTAAATAAATAATGGTAATGATTTTTAAATGATGCATTTCCATGTTATATTTCTGATATGTTCACAGGGTGCTCTTCGGTGAGAGGCCGTACTGGTGGGTGCAAGAGACTAAGTTTTATGGCCCTATAAAACGTCCTGAACTGCAGCAGTTCTCCATCACATGTGAAACTGGACCAGGTATATTCCAGTATTTATTGCAAGGTTATCCGAAATACTTCATTCTGATTGGTCAGTATCACATAACAAAATTGTTTAAAATTAAATCTTTATTTCATGCTTATTTGGTTATTTATTTATTCTGGTAAGTAGTTATTAAATAATCAAACTGATGTACATTAAACTGGTCATTATTTCTCAATGAAATAAAAAACAACTTTCTTATATCATTTTGATTATGCTGTGCAGGAAATAAAGTCTGCTACTCTGTAACCCGGTGGTTATGCAGTTTGAGAAAGGTCGCTGTTCTTATCTTTCAATGTGGAAACGGATCTGTCTCTGGTTATCATATCGTTTCGGTTCAAGGGCCGAATCTGAATGAAGTCATGCTTATTACTACTAATATTACACATGCTGGCGGGTTTCCATTCATTCTTCACCTGAATTAGTACCCTGTATCAATTAAAAAAGGCTCATAAATGACCTGTCCTGGACTGATATTTTATCTAAATGGCTGCTGTTATTTAGCCTAAGCTGATTTGTTGCTCCTATCTCGTTTAAGCTGGATTTATCTGTGTCAAAACTCCTCTAAACCAGCCTGAGAAACCAGCAGAACGGTTTAGGCCCCAGAACAGATGGATCTCTAATCAAACAATCTCTGATTTGATATTCTCTGTAATCTGTCATTAGAAACCCATTGCTGTTTGGTTTTCATCTTTCAGGAAGCCCGTCGGGTCACGCCATGGGTTCTGCTGGTGTCGGGTATGTGATGGTTACAGCAGTGCTTTCCATTCTCGCCCAAAGAAAACTACCTCCTTTACAGTATAGGTCAGTCTAAGACACCTGTGCCTGATCATGTAGCTTCAGTGTTTTAATATCACACACGTGACGGTCATTCCTGCTTTCAGAGGTTTGCAGCTGATGCTCGGGATGCTTCTGGGGTTGGTGGAGTTACTGGTGTGCATGTCTAGAGTCTATCTGGCAGCCCATTTCCCACACCAGGTTATCAGTGGAGTTATTTCAGGTGGGTCTCTACTGTTTTTGTATGTGGGTCAGTGACCGATTCTTAGAGATGCACTTATTGCATTTAAGTTGGTTTAGAAAAATGCATATGGGTCAAAGAGGAAAAAGGGTTTAACCCTAAAAACTATAAGTATAATACTGCTTTTAATTGTTGATTCCCCCCCCCAAAAATTTAGAAGTCAATTTTGTTTTTGTTTTTATGATCCAAAAATAAATATCACTAATTTTACCGTGGTTTACTAAATTTACCCACTAAAATGTCAATTCATAATCTAATGTCATAATCTACTATCCTGCATTTTGTGAGATTTTTTAATTATTTAAAACACAATAGAATTTAAAAAAAATAAGCATGTTGTTTGAATTTTTACATATTGTGTTACACTGAATGACAACATTATTTCAACCAAATTTTATTCTCCGAAAACGTATTTGAAACATTAAAAGTAGACCCTTTACTTACATTTAATATGCTTTCTATAGACATAAAATCAATAGTGAATTTCTTTTGACCTATATACCATTTTTAAGAAAATATTCTTAGAATTTTCTAATGTAAAAATGTCATGTGGTGTAACCATCAAGTAAAAACTTTAATTCAGTTTACACATCTCAATCATTATTTTCACAAATTTTTAACATAGAGTAAATAAAAAGATATGTATTTTCTTTATACAAATATCATGAGTTATTATATTTTGGGGAGTTGCACCACATGACATTTTACAACCAGAAGCAGTGTTAGTCTAGTACCATTGGGAAATTCTGAGTTTTTTTTTTTTTATAATGTAAACCATTTTCTTTTCTTCTGTTTTTCACTTCTTTATGTCTTTATAGATTATATTACTTTTTTTTATAAGCTATTTCAGTATATCATGTTAAACTAAATTAAAATAAGAAATGGTGCTTTGTTAACCAGCTGAAATAAAATAAGTTTTTAGTATTTTATTTTAGGTAATGTTTATTAAAGTAAAAAATATATTTTATTTATTAATTGTTTAGCAATGTTTAATGTTTCTTACATTTTCATTTTTAAATATTATTAATTATTATGGAATTAAACAGTATTATTAAAATACATTTCTTAGAAATACAGTAAATTTGGCTTCTTTTTTTTAAATATCAAAAAAACTGGTTTATGATTTACAAAAAAAAAAGAAATTGCTATTAAATTTGACAAATAATTACAAAACCAGCAAGTAACGTGAAATTAAACATATTTTGAAGTAAAAAAGACTTTTTATGTAAAATATATATGTATAATATTATTTTTATTAATAATTTTACAATCCTTTTTACACTGGATAAGAGGTGTATTCAAGTCATGTTATGTATAAATTGCATTTATTTTTTATTATGTATTTCTGTATTAACAGATCTTAGCAATAATCAGTCCATTCACTCTCACAGCTGTCTGTCTTTTACCTCCAGGTATAATTGTAGCAGAAATCTTCTCCAGAGTGCAGTGGATCTACAGCGCCAGTCTGAGGAAGTACATCAGCGTGACTCTGTTCCTGCTCTTCTTCGCCGTGGGTTTCTATGTGCTTCTGAAAGCCGTGGGTGTTGATCTGCTGTGGACATTGGCAAAGGCCCAGAAATGGTGCATCAATCCAGACTGGGTCCTTTTGGACAGCACCCCCTTCGCCAGCCTGATGAGGAACATGGGCACTCTGTTTGGTTTGGGGCTTGGCCTTCACCTGTCAGGCTTCGGTGATACAGCACGCAGGAAACACAGCGTCTCTTTCAGGATGGGAAATATAGGTGCGTCTCTGCTGCTGCTGCACCTTCTGGACAAGGTGACGTTTTCCTCAAGCAACCAGGTACTTTTCTACTCTCTGTCATTCTGCAAGAGCGCCATGGCTTTGGTGCTTCCCACTGCTCTCGTTCCTGGAGTCATATGTCGGATTTCATCTAAAAACAAGCATGAAAAGGGCATGTAGTGCAATACACAGTTTAGCTGATGCAGTTTTGCTTTAGCAATCGCTAATTTTGAGTTAAATGCAGTTCAGCATTTTTGCAGTGCACTCTTTATGAAATACCTCAGATGGCATGTACAGGATGGGTGACTACAAAACATTCATGTAAACACTTTTGAACTGTCCCATGATTTTAGTTTTTTTGTATACAATATTTTTATATGCTTCATTATGAAAACCTTATGTATATTAAAATGGAGAGAGAAAATATATTTTAGAAATGTAGTTCTTTAAAGTGCACTTGATGTTAACGTTGATTCAGAAATACACTTTTTATATAATTTTCAAGAAAATGGTATCTTTTAATTTTTTATTTGTGTTTTTGACTTTATGTTGACTAATTTAGGACTAATTTATTCATAAATGGTTTACTTTTATTGTTTTTATTACTAATTCATAAAAAAGTCAATTTTGGTGAGTTGCACCACATGACGTTTACAATCTCAGCTAACTTTGCCTTTTCATAAAAGATATTGTTCGGGTGCTTATCTAGTATTTGATAAGGCTTATTGACCTTGACACATTCAATGCAGATACATGATTTTTCAATATTAATAAGCACTAAAGCAATTTTGTTAAAATACACAAAAATAATAATAATAACTAAATAATATTAATAAAATATATTCTTATTTTTTTTATTTTCTTTTCCTGCAGTATGTCTTTTAGAAACAATAATGAATATAAAAAGTTGGTCTGCATTAAAAGGCAAATGTCCATGTTTAGGGGGAAAAATAAGCTTTAAAGTAGGGATGTCCCGATCGCGATCGGCCGATATGGAATGCGCGTTTTGTCGGTGAACAACGGCTTTGTGTAGTATATACGGCTCAATGTGAAATCACGCACCTGATGGCATTTAACGCTGGTTATAGA
>JAUCMS010000019.1:752887-766476 GCA_032357445.1 Enteromius radiatus | reverse complement strand
CTCTCTCTCAAAGCAGAGATAAAATCCATATTTGCTGCGGGCAATTAGAAAGTTTATGATGGAGATTTCAACCGCAAGTAGGTACACTACGCCACCAGAAGCATTCGCAATGCGCGAGATTTTCTCGCGATAGTCGTGAAAAAACGGGTTTTTTACGAAAGTTCCGTAGTTTTAAAAAAAAAAATTAAATTGTGAAAACGAGAAAACAACTTTTGTTATGTCGAGATCACAAAAAAAATAAGACGTGATCACGAGAAAAACAAGATGGAAAAAAATATATAATACATGGCCGCTTAGAACTTCCGTAGATTTAAACAATTGGTCTACATGATATTCACATATGCAGTTCATATGGAACATAATATATTTGCACAGTTACAGCATGAAATACTGTATTACATTTACTTATTTTGTCTCTTTTTTTCTTGCAAATGCAACTTTATATCTCGGATTTCGAACTTTGTAACTTGATTTAACTCAACAATTTAAATCTAGTTTGTCCATTCTAAGGAGAACAAAAGCCAGAAGTGTCGGTTGTAAACTCAAAAGAGAGTATGACGAGTTAATTTTTCTTATTGGAATTGCATGAATAACATCAGAATTTTGAAATCTAAATTCAAATGTACAATTTTTGTTCTTTTATTCCATGGTTTCCGTTGACCGTCAGTTGAAAACTGTAATTTTCTGCAACCAGATAGTCTCCGCCCACAAAAAGATCATCACACAAAATTGGTTTATAGGCTTTTCTTTTGTTGAAGTCACTGGCTACCTGTAAAAAAATGCTTAATTGCATATTTTTTTATCTCTGTTTTAGTTTAACAAAGCAAAAGTACCCATAAACCCCCCTTAAGAACCCCTGGTTGGGAGACTGCACTAGGACTGTAGTCACGTACCTTTTCCCCTCTCTGCACATTGTGTGGTCTCTCTGATATGGAAAAAGGTCGGAGTGGAACAGTCACAAGGCTGTTGGTGAAATGGATTCCTTACCGCCTGTGTTGAGGAGCAACTCCGATGCATTCTTGAAAACAACACTGGAAGAACTGCATTGCGCTAAATCACATTAGCACACTGGCTGCTTTCCACAAATGCCTACAGTCATTATAGCCAATAGATAATCTATTGTAAATGAGTAAACAGTTAATTGCGTCGTAAAATATCAGACAATGCGTATTTTGTTTTCATCAAGACATGAAAATTAATTAGTGGGAAAAAAGGTCTCTGCTTGCCAAAAAAAAAAAAGGTCGCTATCGTGTGTGTTTTTGGATACATTTGCACAAATGGATGAATTTAAAATGAATATGCTGCTTCCAAGTGACTTCTTACAAGACCTTGGGATGCACATCCAAATGTATGGAATTATTGAAAAATAAAAACTATAATTCATCTGTTTTTAAATGAAAAGTATAGCCTACATGGATAATTTGTTTAGAATATCTTTAACATGCATTTAAGTCCTTTTCATTATAATTAAGCACATTTCACTCCAAATTGCTGTAGCACACATGATTTTTTTAGAAATTTTTAAAGGTGTTTATACTTTATACTAAATTGTACAATATGATATATCAGCATTGAATGCATTAGAAGATATGATATATTACCATGATACATTATAAACGTAAATAATATGTGGGGGGTTTTTTGGTATTAATGTTATAAAAAAAACATAAAAGCCTGTTTTTAATATTTGTGACTTTATTTTCAAGATAATAAAATTTTCCTACAAATGACTCTGTTACTAAATTATTTATAATCTATCAAAATGAAAGGCATTGGAACATTTATTATTATTAATTTATAAATGTAGATAATGTGTTTTTAACATTAATGTAGTGAAAATGGTTTGATTGGGAAAGACAAAAATGACATTCAATGGAAATCCACAAATCTTAAAAAGGCTTTTAGGCTTATAATTCCTTATGAAAATTGCAATTACTTTTTTTTTATTTTTTTTTGGAGAGGGTAAAATGTGATGTTGAGATGTTTTAATGGGTTTGACCCTCAGACAAATGAACCCTTATGTTGTGCGTTTATTTTTGTGTTGATGTTTCTAAGTAACCGAGCGCATCTTTTTTTAAAGGAAGGCTGAGGATGCTGTAGGTACGCAGCACACATAAGGAGCCAGAATAAACCCTTCCACTGGCAGGCGGATGCCACAAAAAAAGTGTCCCTGTTTCTTTTTTCATAAAGTCCTTTATTTTGACAGGAACAGGAGAAATGGGTATTTATATCCCTGGCTGTGTGCTGTGGCCTCTCCACAATTACAGACTGTTCATCCCAGACTCTGTAGAGGGAGGGACAGAGGGATGGAGGGAGGGAGGTGTAGCGAGATGAAGGGAGGGGGACAGGAGGAGACGCTGTGGGGACATCAAGGGACACCTCAGAAATACATTGTGCTTTAAAAATCGTTGCTTTGAAAATTAATGTGTTTATCGACAAAACAACTTTGTTTTGATGTTACAGTTCACCCAAAAAAGCTAACTAATGTTACATTGATGTTATATGGCTTCACAAGGCTGTATATTACAATATATCTAACATAGACCACTTCATGATACAATCATGATGCTTTTATGTCAGTTTTTGAAGTTTGAAAACTACATCCATTCACTGTAGATGCACAGAAAAGAACAACCCATACAATACTTTATAATTTCTAACAGAAGAAAGAAAGCCATTCAGGTTTATCATGAAAGGTCGATTTGCTGTGCTGTTTATTAATAGCGAAACATTTCTTTATGAGGCCTTGTTTACAACTATTCAGTCCTCATACACACTACGGATTACGGACTCGTTTTACAAGAATTTGCTTTACAAGCGTGTTTCCAGAAACAAAATATACTTGTGAAACAGGGTACACCTGTAGTTAACCTGTGAAAATGACCAATCAGCACACCTCGGGCAGATAACAGCAGCGAAATACTCCCATCAGTCTTATTTGATGTTTATGGTAACTCGAAAAATTGCAGGACTATGTGCTTTTTTATTTAAATATAAATGTATTGATGTGTAAAAAAAATTACATAATTCGACCATAAAAAAATACGGTAACAACAGTTTAGGTTTTGCGGTTTTAAGCTAAATTTACAGTTAAATACTGTAATTTCATTAACTGATATAATGTTAATATACCAACCTATTAAAGTAGTGAAACCTGTTTTGTAGCTTTGAAATACACTGATAAGCGCCAAATGCAGGTGATGATGAGAAAGTCACATGATGAACCAAAGCCCATCACAAGCAACTTTTAAATATGAACATATATAGAAGGTGCTCAGTGTCATTCTGTTACGTTTCTGTCTGTTTAGTTTCGTTTTCATTGCCTTCTGTTTTGGTTTCATTTTTAGTTTCCACGTGTTTTTCCTTATTTGGTATTTCCTGTCGTTAATGTAATTATTAGTTAATTTGCCCCAGTCGTGTGTCACAGGTGTTTCGAGTTTTCCTTGTGTTTGGTGTCTTCCCCAGCCGGTCAACATGTGTCGGTCAACATTTATGTTGAATGTAACAGTGATTTGTGTATGTTGATTCCAAGTTTATCTCTGCGTTTATGTTTAACATTTAAAAATACTTTTTTTTGATTCCACGTCTCTTGAGATCTCCATCTCCCTGCACAGCACCACAACCACATAACACATTCACACAAACACTAAACACCATCATGGTGAGACTGATTAAACTGAAATATGCAGTAAACATTAATTTAACAACATTACATGTAACATACAACCCTAATAAACATAGCTTATAGAAGAAACAAACAAAACCAAAAAAATCTAATTCAAACTAAATTTGAAATGCAATGCAGGGATAGTTCACACTTTTCCCTGTAAATTTACAGTAATTTACCATTACCCATTTAACTACTTTTCACAGTTTTTTACCACGGTAATTTTTCACAGTCTTTTGTTATGAGAATTGTCCCATCACTTTGGGATCTGGCCTTGGTTTTGTATGATGGTTTTGGGGCTTGATGTATTCAGCACGATTGATGTTTTTTCAGGGGGCTTGGGTTTTGCGGTTTGGTGGGGGTGCCTGAAGCCAGGGTGGTGCCTGAACCACCTTCACTGTACTGGCCATGTGCCCAGTGTCCCAGCTTCTCTCCACCTCAACTATATGTCACTGCAGCCAAGCCCATCTAGGGCAGCCAAGACGATGGCGTGCAAAGCAACAGGAAATACAAGACAGCCTTGTTTATGAGTACAGTGTGTGATGCAATGCTGCCTGCACTGGACCGACTGGTGCCTTTGAGGCAGACGTCTTTCAGTGCTGCCTGTAGCGTCAGCTGCAGCGGGGATTACAGAAGACCCACATTTCACCAGTAAAAGTTTTAAATGTCCTTAAAGGACTGTTACGTGTTTTATATAGAGAATTTGTAGTCCGAAAACCCAGAAGAGAGTTAGCCAAAGGTTGCCTTGGGAGTTTCTGATGGCTTTTTAGAATAGTAGTTTTCAATTTATGAGCAGAGTGTTAAATATAGCTTATAATTGGTTTCTTTGTGTTTACATATTTTCTGTGCTTCAAAAATGTAAGCTGCTAACGTATGGTTTACAGCTACTACAAGGATGTGACTTTACATGCTTATTGAGTTGGACATCAGTTGTAGTTACAATGGTTTTAATGGTTTTCATTATCATATCTCACAATGTGCCAGCATGAAATAGAAATTGTGAAATGAAATGTAGGGTATGACTAAACACTGCATTATTCTGCAAAATAATACAATTAGTCTTAAAATTTATGGTGATTTCAGTATCTCACATCTTCGTACTATCACTCTTTTCTTCAAAATTGTGACTTTGTAATGATTTTGTAACTTCATGGGAATACCACAATGTGGCTTTTTCTTATTTTAAACTGTAATTATTATTTAATTGTATTATAAGACAAAACAGGCTTTGAGTCATTCCAAATCTGTATGAATTTCTTTGTTCTGCTGAACACAAAGGAAGATTTTTTTTTTTAAAGTTTGTAACCAAGCATTTTTCTACTATGGTGATCCAAAACAGCCTGATTACAAACTTTTTACAAAATATCTTCCTTTGTGTTCAGCAGAACAAAGAAAATTCATACAGATTTGGAACGACTCAAGGGCGAGTAAATGATGACAGAATTTCCATTTTTGAGTTAACTATTCCTTTAAGTCTTGTCAAGTAATGTCTAAAGTAAGGTTAATATCTAATTAAAAGAAGCATGATTTTAAAAAATGATCAAAATGATAATGAATTTAATTTCCTTGAGCGTGTGTAAATATTTTTGAACTATACGCTCATGTGATGTTAATGTTTTTCCTTATTCTGAAACAGATATACAGAACGACTATTGGGAGTATGTCAAAGGCTTAATGGGGAGTCAGGTTGCTTTTGATATCACTTTCTGTTTGTGAGACGGATTGCACTTTGCAGAACATGTGTTTATGTTGATGGATGTCTCGGCAGTCTGTAACCTACTAACGGTGAAGTGTTGGCACAGCAACTCGGACTATTTTCTCTTTGGCTCTTTTGCAATGCTAATATATCGTCACCTTGACACCTACAACTTTGTTTGCTCATCTTTCTTTGCAGATACGGTTGCCATAGCAGCATAACAAATCATTTCAATGTCTGCTAGTCAAAATAGGTGTCACGCATTGTTTAAAGGTACTGCATTATAGTTTTAATACAGAAAGAAAATGTAGCATTGTTTCTACATTCAATTTGATTTTTGGAAGTTCAATTTTGAAAGAATTTCTTTAAAAAAAAAAACTTTTGGAACAAGGTTGCAACTTCCAAATTGAAAAAAAAAGAGAAAAATTAACTTAAAATGATTTCTGAAAGGATCATGTGACACTGAAGACTGGAGTAATGATGATTTTTATCACATGAATAAATTACATTTTAAAATATATTCACACAGAAAACATTGTGTTTGTGTTATTTTAAATTGAAATAATATTTCACAATATTACAGTTTTTTTTTTTCTAATAAATGCAGCCTTGATAAGCATAAGAAGCATCTTTAGAAACCATTAAATATCTTACTAATCCCAAATTTTTGAACGGTAGTACTATATACTATTTTCATTGTGAAAGTGATTATTTACCATATGTGACCCTGGAGCACAAAGCCATTAGTAAGTAGCACATTAAATGCATCAAAATAATTTATTTTTCTTTTATGCCAAAAATCATTAGGATATTAATAAAGGTCATGATCCATGAAGATATTTTGAAAATTTGCTATCATAAATGTATCAAAATATAGTTTTAATTAGTAATATGCATCATCATTTGTACAACTTTAAAGGTGATTTTCACCCACAGATTCCAGATTTTCAAATAGTTGTATCTTGTCCAAATATTGCCCTATCCTAACAAACCATACATCAGTGGAAAGCCTATTCATTCATTTTTAATGTATAAGTTTACAAAAATCGACTGATTTTGATATACAGGGTGACATATATCAAGAAATAGGAACCAGATGCATCTCATAAGGCCACAATTTTAGAGGACAGCACATCATTCCTCAACCACTTGTGACGACAAAGTGTCTGACCTTTAAGATGTGCATTGTCACTTGTTTTTTTTTCCCCTCTCTCTCTTTCTTCCTGCTCGCTCTACACTTGAAGCAGATCAAAGGGCGGCACATCCTTCACCTGTCGCTGGAATCCACCTCCTTCTCCATCCATCAGCATGTCTCCTCTCCCAGCGCATGGCAGCAGCCCAGGCCGGATCAGGCCTCGGGGAACGCTTTGTGATGGACATGTGGCACCACGATGCCGTTAGAGCTACAGTATGTGCATGTGTGTGTTTACTGGTGTGTTTTTGGGCCGGGGCTGGTTGGGAATGGGGAGGGGGTGAAGCAGGAGAAACCAGGGTGTGAGCCTGTGCAATCAAACAAGTCACAGCTTTGCTCAGGTGGTTTTTCTGATGTCTGCGGTTTAGACAGGGCGTTACGCGACATTCACAAGAACTTTGAGCAGAAAAAAACAGAAGAAAAGAGAGGGATTCGGCATGCGTCAACATGCATACCTGTTGCCGTGCAGAGAAGGCCCTGAAGGCATGATGGGAGTTTCTCATGAGTGTGATGAGCCAAGCCCAGACAGCAGGCCTGCGAGAGCTCTGTGCTCACCTGAGCCACACTGGCTTAGAGTGGCGTCAACCACCAACACCTTCACATTCTTCTAGGGTTTTTTTTTTCTTCTCTGCATCATGTTTGTGTGGGCCTCTGCTGACTGCGGCTCGCTTTAGAGGTCTTGTTTTTCTCATGAGTTTGTGGGTGGTAGTTAGAGAGGCAGCACTTAATGCTCTATGATGTCTGTGTGACTATACTGTATTCTGCACGTCACAAAGAACGGATAATGCGACTGGCACCAAGCACTCACCATGATTGTCACCTTCATAATAGGATATGAGATGAAGGCTTACAAAAGTCCTCCAGTCAGATTACCGTGTTGGCTGTTGGGTCAGTGCTGTAAAGTTTTATTTGCTTTTGCAGGCTTGCAGACTTTTTTCATCTTGTGCAACATTTTCTAAAATAAACTACATGGGTTAAAAGCAAGTTTTGGTGTTCATTATTTTAATGTGGGTGAGAGACCTACTGTTACGAGTTTTGCTACATGTTCTCATGGCATTAACATACCTTAGTGTACTTTTTACTTAGTACTGCGGTTACTGCAGTTTCCAAAAGAAATGAACACTAGAGGCAGTAAAACTCTTACACTTTTTATTCCTTTTCACAGTTTCAATTAATAAATTGTAATTTTCACACAATTACTTGAAGAATACCATGTTATGACTTCAAAACAATATTAATATGGTGGGATATTTAAAAACGGTGCTTTTTAACGTTAGCATCACACACAGGCACGGATTACCGAACGGGCCGGCGGGGCCGTTGCCCAGGGGCCCTAGGGCTGCGGGGGGCCCACGGTCGCGCTGCCACGGGCCCATTGTATTGTCGCCCGAAAGTTGTCTGAACGTTTTGCTCAGGGAGTGTTGCGGGAACGTTGTGCGGAGGTGTCACTCGGGGCGATCCAAACATTGTGGCAACGTTGTGCGGAGGTTTCGCTCAGGGGGCGACGCAAACATTTTGCGAAGTTAGTGTTGTCCAGGGGCCCACGGAAACGATTTGCCCAGGGCCCCACCCGACCTATAATCCGTCCCTGATCACACATATCCAGCTTCATATGTATGGGTTTTCATACATGGTGGGTCGCTTACGTGATATGCCGTTGCATTGCAGTAGAAAGCTCCGGTTCGAATCCTGTGCTTACCCAAGTCAAAATGTGCCAGGGTCAGGTATTGAATCTGCATTTTAGCGCCACTCAGTGGACATTTTTCTTTGAAACTGCAGCAAAACGTGCAGTAAGGTACATAAAACATATTTTTTATATCACCATGTTGGAGATTATGAAATCTAAATTTGCACAATTTACTTCGGTATCGCACATTTCTAGTCTTGAGGTGAACACATTAATCTGTCCAAGGTAATACGCTAAAAAAACATAACAATCAATTGTTTACTTGGTAGTTTTTAATTAAAATCTAAATATTTGCTTCTGCTCTGGAATGGCATTACTTCTCTGATGATGTCAGTGTGACCGTTTGGGCAGAACATCCCCAACCACTCCCCTCCAACCGTTAGTTTGCTACGAGCGAGAAGCGGAGAGGAGGAGCACTAAAATAACCCCGCCCTCTAATCCACAAAGTCAGCAGCAGCTTCCTGTTCACACGGACTTTAACTCTTTGCGTTTTGTGTACAGTCTTGAACTGACACTGCACTGTAATTATTCAAACTAGCATCCACACCCATACTGTGCACAGAAAAAAACAAACTCTGATTAATCCCTTTTCCTGTTGGCCGGTCTGTAAACTGGACAAGACTTTATGCCAATACTTAAAAGTCTGGCTGTGCAAAAGTCATATTAACAAATGACTGCGTGTACGTTTTAAGAGGTCACATTTGCAAACGGAGCGCTGTGCTGGCAGACATTCCAAAGACATATGAAAATTATTAGAGGCCTAAATTAGATCAAGCACAAGTTTAGATTTTGTTATGTAGTTTATTGCCATAAAATTTGCCATAATTCATACCAACGCTAAGCACATAAAATACTCTCTAGTAAAATGCTGGTGCAAAGCCACTGTGGCTTGCAGCCTTACAGCTTCATCTGGAGCTAACAGCGAATATTCTGTATCGTTTCCGCGTCTCGGCCGACATCAGAGAGTTACCGCTCTGTGAAAGGTGAAGCTCAGAGGCGTTTTGAGGCTGATGTTGCGTGACACACAATAGAAATGATTGTAGCCGTCTGTCAAAAGGTTGCACAAGACAGACCAAGAAAGAAGGAAGAGGCCACATTCCTGTGCTTCTCTTTACCTGCTTTGTTACGTCTGGACAGTCCACCGACAGCTGACAGACACATTTCACAATGCTGCGATAGCGATCTAACAAATGAGAAAAGGGAAATGAGAGCCAGTACAGTAGGTAGGCAAAAGTGTCTGGAAGGGGGGGGGGGGGGGCAATAATTAGTTTTAGGTTACAACCCCATTTACCAGTTTTGTCATTTGAATCACAAAAGCTGTAATTAGCTTGTAATTGCCTTGCCACGAGTTGTCAATAATTTACATTAGTCTGTGTTTTGGCGCATGTGCATGAATGCAATGGGTGCATCTATTAAAGTAAACCCTAATTGAAGGACAGCTGATATGATAATTAAGATAAGCCGGTTACAAGGCCCCGGGTGCCAGTTTCTGTGTTAGCGCTGTTATACAGCAGGTTCTTCCAGAGCTGCATCAAGTAGAGATATCCCAGAGAGGATAATTGCTGACACTGTCATTTCAGGGGGGTTCTCCTATTCAAAACAGTGGCATGCTGTTGGGTGATAGTGTTGTATACGTAGATACAGTTTGCTTAAGGCACTTGTGACATGCTAAATGGCTCTTAAGATGCACACTTATGTTTGGCCTGATTGTATGTTTTTTTTATATATATATATATATATATATATATATTTATGTGTTTGACAGATTAAGTCAAAAGATTAGTTTTGATTCAAGCACGATAGTTGTTTTAGGATTTTATTGTGAAATAAGTTTTGCTATCTTAGATACATAAAGGATTTATTTTGCCATATATATGACAGCCTTTGCGTAGTGTGACTTTTGAAATCAAACCCAAACCAGAATTTGAAGTTTACTAAGAAATATTTAGTGTAGAAACAATTCTACATACAATTCATCTTTTTGTATTTTATTTAGTTTCATTTGGTGACATTTTGTTGTGTGAAATTGTGTGGTTTGTTAGTAAAACATCACCATGAAAGAAATGAACCGGCCAGGAATTTCGACCAGCCTCATCACAATGACACTGGAGCTAAAGAGCTGTAGAAACTTGTTGAGTAGGCAGTCAGATAGCAAAATAAATATGTAAATGTGAGAAGATAAGTATTCAGTCAGTGACTAAAGTCTTGACTGTGATGTATAACGTGTAATGTGACGTGAAAGATGTTGAACAGTCTGACATGGCTTTCTCATCGGAGTCAATATGTGACAAACCGACAAACAGCAAAATAGTAATTCTACATCATTCACCTGGTTTTAGAAGTATTATCAATTTTAAAAAGTCACTCTCAATGTATACCTTCCATTGTGATGAAATACCATTTATGTTTTATTCTTTAGTCTAATAACTCTAATAATACATTCTTCCCACTAATCACCCTACTTCATTCTGGGCTGTGTTTTACCAAAAGCTTTGTAAGTCAATTGTAGATACCATTGGCATCAATAGACTCTTACACCCACGTGACATCACACTCGAATAGGGACCTGGCGTGCAAAACAAAGCTTTGCTCCACTTATCGCCAGTTATTTTTACGCAGATTGCATCAAGTAGTAATGTAGTAAAAGGCAGATATTAAATGGCGAAATTCAATAAACCTTATTTGTACAGGCAAGAATAATAAGACAAAGAATATGAAGGCAATGTGCAAAGTTTGACATTGAATGGGTATCCCTCATCTGCTTGCCTATGTAAACTATGCATTGTTAATATGGTGAATACTGAATTTGATCTTTTAATATTACTATTTTAAATATATTACGGCACCTTTTGTTGCACTTTTTAATGACTGAAATATTGCAGCGGGTGCTAAATTCAGAATTTTTTTTTCTTTTAAGAGCTGATCTAAATATTTGAGGCTGAGAAACAGATGATAATTTGACATGCTTCTGCTGAAGCTCTCCAAATCTTCAAGCCATGACTGAAAGTTATGAGTAGATCAAATGAAGACTTTTTTTCATGAGATTATGGAATCATAATGGTTTGTTTCATGGTGACTTTTACTTAAATACAGTAGCCAACATAGCTTTGTCTCTTAATACATTACTTTTGTTTTTTGAAAGCAGTAGCCCTTACAAAAAAGCACAATGGTAGAACGATCAGAGTAATGATATCTGGTGGTAATACTATTGTGTTATAAGACATACAGTGCCATTGTATTGAATGATTGCCATATTTTCTATATCATAGTTTTCCACACTATCGGCTTCTTCACAAAGACAGTCGGCATTGAATCTTGAGATCAAATTCAGCCTGTCAGAGCACTTTTTTTAGTGCCAAGTCAAAACACATGGTGAAAACTGTGCATAAAAATGAAACGTTGAAAGTGCCACTTGAGTTCGGTGTCAAGAACAACGGCGTCAGTGTTGTCCTGCTGTCTTAGGTTTCCAGCGTGCCACACACGGGCACCAAGCCATAAAATTTCTCTCACGCAAACAGTTTGCTGTTCCACATGGCTCAGCAGCTTAACAACAGGAGCAGGGTGTTGTGGCATTAAACATATCATTACTTCACTTGGAACTATCAGGGTGTCCTTACAGCTCAGTGCTGGAGATTCATTCATACCAACTACAGTTTGGATTTCCACCATTCAGGCTTGTGAATTTAGGAGCTGTTAAAAAATTTATATCTCAGATAGCACGGCTTCGGTTACCACTCGTATAACTTTCTACAGAGAGTAACAAAAAGATTTTTTTTTTTTTTGATTTATGTCACCAGGATTGGATTCAAAGATCTTGTTTTTCAAGATCTGCTGTGACAGAGCACCTAAGGTCAGCCCGGCGGTTACAAAGAGCATCACTGGTGGTCAAAAAGGTGACGCACTTGTCTTGTCAAGGCTCCGTAGGTGCTCATTGGCTGGGGCTCTGCTGTGAATAAGCATGTCATGTGGGTATTAGTCACGCTCATGCCACTGGTGTCTATAATTGATGAGTGGTTTATGGCTCTTCCAGGACAACCGGAGGATTTATGCCCTCCCAGAACAGGCAGCTGCCTCGCATATTAATTAAGTAAATGGAGACAAAGTGCACATGAGAGCTTCTGAGCAGGACCGATACCTCTCTAGCATTTCACAACGTTTGTCTCACCTCATTTCTTAAATTGTCTCCACTTGAGCGCTGTCTTTCTATTTTACTAAACCTTTTTTTCCTTCTTATGACATGTCTGTTTTGGAGTGATTTGGGTCATTCTGTGAAACAGAGGCTGGTTTGAATATCTTGTGTAAATCACTTGCATTAACTTTTAAGTTTGAGACAGAGTTATTATATTATTAAAATTAATTTTTGTCACTACACTCTAAAAAATGATTCATGGGGTTAGTAAGTAAAGCTTAAAATCAATAGCTTTTTCTGCATAAATGAAAATAAAGAAAACAGTCTTAGCTCAGTAATATATCGATTTTGAACAGACATTTCTGTCTTAACTTAACATGAAAGTGTATTCAGTTGATACAACTTAAAAATCTCGTAAGCGTCCTTTAAAAGCTGAGTACAAGGCTAAGAAAGAAACGGAGGCAAAGAGAGAAAGCGGGAGAAGCGCTATTTTGTACGGAACGTTATCAAACGTTAAAGCTTGGTGAGTACAATTTTTTTATTCACAGCAGCTAATAACTCTAATAACTTTAACTCTATCAACACGCACTGCAAGAAATCCTTTTTACACAACACTAAACTCTTCCTCGGCGAGCTAGTAACGTTACACTTCTGGCTAACTGGTGAAGTAATTCGACCATAACATTAGTCTTTGTTAAGTTTTGTTTTACGGTGGCAGCCGAATGTGGTTGACACTGAACTTCTGTAGCAGTAGTTTTAACTCTGCAAAGACAGGGTAATACACGTTTTGCTTCTTTCTACTTTGAAATCGTTGCAGCGTTGATGAAGGTTTGACCAGCAAAAGGCTGGGCCGTTTTACATATTCATGACTAAACAAATGTAGGTTACTGAGTATACATTCGGTTTAACATCGAACATCGATGCATTTTGATGTTTAAGTCCTAGAGTTATTTTTAAGTGTGATTGAAGTTTGTTAATTGCGCCCTAGCCGAAGAACAGCCTGTGTCAAAGTTCAGTCTAAAAACGTGGGCGAGGAAGCGAACGCCATGTTGTAGAAACGCCACAGGAAAGATCTTAAGTAACATTCATAAACTAGTTGTTTTAATGACATTACATTGAGTGTGCATTAGCACATAAAATATAATTTTGCTCTTTTGGGTGTTAACTGCAGATACATAAGCGCAGTTGTATCACTTAAGAAAAAATATCTTTGATTTG
>JAUCMS010000019.1:735264-745721 GCA_032357445.1 Enteromius radiatus | reverse complement strand
GAACACGATTGGTCTCTCAAGCGAGATCCCATATGTAACGTCTCCGTTCCCTCCTTCAGGGAACGTGGGTTGCATACACAACCTAGACGTTTTTTCTGGATTTTTAATCTAATAAATGCAGCCTTCAGGAGCAGAAGAAACATCTTTAAAAACCATTAAATATCTTACTGACCCCAATTCTTTGAACGCTAGTGTATATAAAAATATATATTTTTTAAAAAATCATTAAATATGTTAATTATTTAATTATTTTAGGTAATTAAAATCAGTTGTGCTCGTTATATAAAATATTGTAGTTATATAGATAGACAGATATAAACAATTTCTGTTTACATAATATATGTGCATGTAATGTGTATATTTATTATAAAAGCAAATATACATACACATGCATGTATATATTTTTATGTATATATTATGATTGTTTATATATTAAATATTTTATATATAATATAAAATATAAGAATATAAACGTGTATGTATATATGTATATATATATATGTGTGTGTGTGTGTGTGAATATATTTAAAATATATACTGTGTGATGTGTGTATATTTATATACAGTAAACATAATAAATACACACAGTACGCATACATATATTATGTAAAAAAAAATTTTTTTAATTCGATCAATCACAATTAATAGTTTGACAACACACACACACACACACAAACACATTTATATATGAGAGTATAAATAATTAAATATTGTTAAATATTATTAAAACATATATTTTAGATTTAAAACAAAATGTTTTAGATAATTAAATAGATTTAATTATAGATTTAATGGATAGGGAGTTTGACTTGTAACCCAAAGGTCGCCGGTTCAAGTCCCAGGTCCGGCAGGGATTGTGGGTGGGGTTAGTGAATAACCAGCGCTCACTCCACCTTCAATACCACGACTGAGGTGAGACCCTTGAGCAAGGCACCGTTCCCCCAACTGCTCCGGGTGTGTGTTCACGGTGTGTGTGTGTGTGTGCACTTGGATGGGTTAAACGCAGAGCACAAATTCCTAGTATGGGGAACCATACCTGGCCACATGTCACTTCCTTTCTTTAGTTGTCATTACATACTACAGTGGTTGTGAATGGTGCATATAAAATGTATTTATTTATATATATATTTAGCACACATTCTATTATTACTAATTAAACTACTACTAATTACTCTTTAAAATTGTAGCCTTTGATTTTAAATGCGGTATCTGAAATATTACACATCAATTTAATTATTGGTTATCAACCCATGCCTTCCAAACCTCTGTTAAATACAAACCATTAGTCATAGATATGGATAATATCTCATCTGCATTTTTTTTCCTGGTTAAATTCCATTTTACTCATAGGTGTCATTACAAAAGTACAATGGGCTAATATTGACTTGAATGTTGACTTGACATGAGTGAAAGTCTAGTTTTATTAGTTCAGCGTTTTGGGAATGTTTGAAGGTCTGACCTGTGGCGCCTCATTTAATGGAGTATACTTCGGTATCAAGATAGATCCGCCTAACTGTTGTCTGGTGAAATGATGTCTCCTGTGCTCCAGAATTAGGCTTGTGTTTGTAAACATGTGGGTGGTGCCGCCATAAAAAGAATAAGGGAGTGTTAATGCATTTGTTACTATCCAACAAGTGGCCTGTCAGTCGAAGCAATTATGCTGTCATGGAAACATATATTCTGTCCAGCTGTGGCACTTACTTTGTGTATTGTAGCACTTTTGAAAAATGATATTTTGCAAACAGAATGTAACTGAGCAGGAATGTTTACTCCCATATTTGTGAGTCAATAGAAACTGGGCTGATCCAGATCCTAAACGTTCTTTGGAACATAGCCGGGCTGTGAGTGTGTGCCAGCCGCACAGTTTGACAGCAAAGAAACAGGCTGGAGGGCATTGCTGAATGAAAAAAATGAAAGACGCCGGCCCTTTCACCATGACTGCCATGACACGTCGTAGAATAATAAGAGTGTTTGTGCTCCACTGCTGTTCTGAGCTTGCACATCTCTCATACTTACCACGATTTCGTCTTAGTATCATTTGCTTATTGGGTCAGTCTATTAACTTATTTACAATCACATGAAAATGCAATTAATACTTTTCTGTGATGATGAGATTTTTTTCAGGTTTTTTTTTTTGCTTGAGTAGAACTTATAACATTTTTGGGGCAATACAATTGTCCTAATATTACAGTAATAATAAACTAAATAAAGCCTTTTGTAATTTGCAAAAGTAATCTTTTTTTGCTGTTTTTTAGGGGAAAAAATGCTTCATTTCTTAAAAATATTTGAAAAAATATTGTTTACAGAGTATAGTGGGTTGTACTCCAACCCACATGAAAATAATAATAATAATAAAAAAATAATTAATAATTAATTAATAATTCATATTTTTATGAAAAAGCTATAAAATGTCATGTTGTATGACTCTGCAAAACTCAAATGATATTTATGAACAAATAAATAATAATAAAAAATAAATGTTTTATATATATATATATATATATATATATATAACTTTTTTTAGTTGATGGTTACATAAACTTACTTTTTTTTCCCGTAAAACTTTTTTAGACCTTTTTAAAGTTATTTATTAAACAAACAGGAAGAGTAGAATTTGCAATTTTAGCAATTTGGAATTTTTGAATTTGTTATAAATGCTGGGAATTTTAAAAAGATTCAGTTGGGAGAACATCTAGCAACCAATTAAGCTAACTGACAGGTCTGTAACATGATTAGCTATAAAAGGGATGCCTTAGAGAGGCAGACTCTCCAATCTGTGAAAGAGTTTGTAAAAACATTGTAAAATGTTTTGAAAACATGTTCCTCAACAGCAAATGGCAAAGGCCTTGCAAAACTCATCATCTACAGTGCATAACCTCATCAAATGATTTAGAGAACCTGGAAAATCTCTGTGCGTAAGGGACAAGGATGCCTCACTCATCAGCTAGATTCAGGAATACTTCCAGAAACCACTGTCGGTAAACACAATCCACATTTTGGATATTTGGATGTGTTATCAGCGTTCATTTCAAAAGGTATGGGGGTGCATAAGTACATAAGGTATGGGCAGCTTGCTATGAATGCTGAAAGGTATATAAAGGTTTTAGAGCAACATATACTCCCCTTCAGATGATGGCTATTTCAGGGAAGGCCTTGTGTATTTTAGCAGGACAATGCAAAACCACATACTGCAGTTATTACAACAGCATGGCTTTGTTGTAGAAGAGTACAGGTGCTGAATTAGCCTGCCTACAGTCCAGAACTTTTCATATATCATTAAACATAAAATATACCAAAGGCGACCATGAACTCTTAAGCAGGTGGAAACCTATATCAGGCAAGAATCTGTTATCTATGTTCCATTGTGAATAAAATATTGGTTCACGTCACTATGCTTCAGAATATTGGACGATTGCCATATTTGTTCATCCTAGAACACCCAGAAAGCTGTAATGGGAAACAACCGTTTATGACCCTTGCTAACTAATGGATTCAGGAACATTCTGTAAATCCTGCCTATGTAGATCTCGTCACTCACTGAGAAACAAAAGGTTTCTGTAACACTCATCGGCTACACCCGTTGGCTCTAGAGAAGAACATGAGCGCCGACACGCCGTGCCAACTGCCCAGCCATCATCACGCCACTGACAGACTGAATCCTGGCCTGAAGTCAAAAGAGCAACAGCGCTTTGTGGAATGACATAAGAGCTGAGCATAAGGAAGTATAGAGTATAAATCCCCCAAATCGCCGATCCTTCACGGGCGAGCCAACAGGTTG
This sequence comes from Enteromius radiatus, assembly GCA_032357445.1. Taxonomy (NCBI): domain Eukaryota; kingdom Metazoa; phylum Chordata; class Actinopteri; order Cypriniformes; family Cyprinidae; genus Enteromius; species Enteromius radiatus. Next base: position 741,943 of record JAUCMS010000019.1, on the reverse strand, counting down.
TCCCTGCTTGTGCCTCTCCCAGGTGTGGAGCCAGGTTTATCCCTGTTTTAAGGCTTGTTAGAATTTCCTACATGCAATTGGGTTTGCATAGGGAGGTGCCGTTTAACCTGAGGGCTCGAGTTGTATGTAGGGCAGCAAGTTCTCCACCGATACCGGAGCGAGTTGGTGAGGGGTTGTAAAGAGGGCCGCTGGCCTCCGCTGAGTCATGTTTCCCAGCAACATGTTGCCTGTATGATTGACGGGATTGCCCAGAAAAAAAAGTCAAGCTGAGAACCCAACACAGTAGGGGGAGGTTACCTTCAGATCACCTCGAGCCTGTCACGACATGCGTAGAGTCCTTCCACGGCTCTCCATCAGGTTTTATAGTGCTTTGTGAACTCTGGTCTCTATGTGAGCTCAAATAAACGAAGCCTTAGACCAGTGGCGCCTGCAGCTGTACAGCTAGGTAGCCTGAGAAACGTTTTCAATGCAGTCGTGTGGACTTCTGTCGACTGAATAAAGTGAATTAATACGCCTTTTGGAGGCGGTTCTTTATTTCCAGTAAAATAGCCAAACGTCGCTTAGCAACCATTCGTCTCTCTACACCTTTTACAAGTGTTTTTTTTTTTGTTTTTGCTTGCGCAGTTTTTCAGTTGTTTACTTGTAAAAGTCTTAATATTTTGTCATTTATCATTCACCCTCATGTCGTTGCAAACTCGTAAAAGCTTTGTTCATCTTCAGAACGCAATTTAAGATATTTTGGATAAAACCAGTGAGGCTTGTGACTGTCCAACACAGTCTCACGATCAATTCATACAACCTTGGTTTAGGGGCGGAGTTAGGTGTTGGTCATTTGTACAAATTCATACCAATTGGCAACTTGTAAAATACGTACGATTTAGCAAAAATCTGTATAAATTAGCCTTCTCGCAAGATATGTACGAATTGTCACGAGACTGGGGTGTACCATTGTCACGGCCCAGGAAAGTAGGAATACTCTATTATTAGTAGAGTTAAAGTTGTGGTGTGGACTATTCTTTAAATGTAGAACAATTAAAATCTATGCCTACATTTTCTCTATCTATTTGTTTTCGGAATTGCTTTTTTTTTTTAGTCCAGAGTCTCAAATCTTACAGACCAGCATAACTACTAACTACAAGAAAATAAAAACTTTAATTTCATATAAGTGATTAATTGCGATAAATCTTTTTGTTGAAATGATATATGTGTGCATACTGTGTTTATTTATTATGTATGTACATATGCAAACAGATGCATGCATGCATTTATAAAAAATAATATGTTGTTTCAATGTTAAATATATTTATATATATAGTATAAAATATAATAATATACATGTAAATATTTTCTAAATATTTACTGTATGTGTGTATATTTAAATATATGCAGTACACATACATGCATAATTTAAACAAAAACTTTTATTTTGGATGCGATATATTAATATATTAACATCTGCATATATTACTTTTTTTTTTTTAAGTATTGACTTCACCTAAAAAGGCAACCATGTCTAAGACTGCCATAGAGCAACAGCGTCAAGCTTGGCTCGGGCATCCGTCCGCCCCCATACGGCGAAGTTCCCATCACTGGAGACGCCAATCGAAGCCAGACAGCAATTAAAGGCTGTCTTGCTTGGTCCTCAGAGATGTTCAGGGAATCAGCCACAACACCCTGAAACCATGGGATTTGTGCACCTTATCGCAGCCTCTATCTAATGACTTGTGGAAGGTAGTGGAGGAGTAACCACATCTAATGGCCTCCCCCTGCTTCCCCTATGTTGCAGTGCAGCAGTTCACGTACAGTGTGCAGGAAGTGATTAAGTGGGCGAGATCAAAGACACTGGACACGATAAACATTCCTCCCCAGGACGAGTCGCTCGGGGCAACAGCTCGCTTCCTCCTCTCGCAGACTTCCACCACAGCGCACACATTGTCACCACATGACCATAGAGGATGTGTGGAGCGTTGAGTGTTTCAGGGGCAGAGGATGTGAGTGTGTTTTTGTGAATGGAGCGAAAAGGGCAAAAATACTGAGTATAGAGAGTCTTATCTGAGGGACACACATGGGTCATCGATCTCAATACACAACTTGTCTGCTAAGAAGATCTAGTGATGGTTAAGAAGACCATTTTAATGGTTTATAGTTTTGGAATGAATACATGTCAAGGAAGTATTTTTATCTGATTGATTATGCAATTTCAAAAGTGGAATGTAGCTAAACTTTTTTTTTTTTCTGAAACTTTTTACGAATTAAATTTAGCTGTTTATTGTAAAGATTTTAGGATTTTAGAATCAAAAGGCATGTCTAATTAATTTAAATTGTAAAACCTACACAATTTAGCTATAGTTACTTAAAAATGTAACAAAAATTACATTAAATGAAATCTATTTTCAACTTTTTTTTTTAATGGGTTATCATGAAAACCTTTGAGTTTCTGTGTCTATCTGATGGTTTTTTTGACATTTTGATAATATCATACAGATTCCTGTAACTGCGGAAAACCTGGGAAATGCAACTGATAGCACAGATATCACAGAATATCACATCCATAATATTTACGCGGGTATTTTCTTGTAAATATGTTGTCACTTCCTGGAGAATGATGTCATTAAAGAAACATGCTTTTATTAAAACGATTCATTTATGTGGCATTACAAAAGACTAACAGGGTGGAAATTGAAAACGTGTAGAGACACATTTTAACGGCTTTTGAAATTCTTACAAATATTTAAAAAATGCCTATAATATTTTGTAATAATTTATCATTTTAAGTTCAGCACCTAGGACATAGCAATAAAAAAATTAATACAAAAAATAAGGAGTCATTATTTTAAAATTAAACCCTTTTCCATCTTACAAATTTTTTATTCGTTGTATGACTGAGTAATCTATGATAGCAATGACCCAGTGAATGTCCCCTCTAGTCCAAATAAACCAGGCTTGGTCTCAGTTTATAGGGATACGTGTTAGTGTGTGAGTAATGGTCGTGTTAGGCACATAACAGGACCTGTAGCATGCTAATTTCACACATGGTTCTGTTGCTGTTCTACAGCTGGCCTGTTAACGGACTGCCATTGGGAGTTTATTAATCAGACCAGCTGCAGGTGTGTGTCTGTGTGTGTGTGTGTGTGTGTGTGTGTGTGAGCTGCCGAAGGAATTGCAATGAGGGGAAACCTATCTATTCAGATGACATCAAACGTTTGGAGGTAAACGTTATCACAAGTTGAAACTGGAATCATTTGTAGGTGCAGTGCCGTTGGTTAGTGTGGGTGTTAAACCGTTTGTAACTTCTGTGCATTGTTAAAATTGAATAATGAATATATTATAGAATTATACTAAAATGAAAAAGAATTGCATGCATTGTTTTAAAGTATAAAATTATTAATTAGAATTTTAATTTTAATAAATTCCACTTAAATACTATTATAGTGGTTTAAAATGTTGCAATATGTGGCACTTGGTATTAAATATATACACCATGCAATATAATATATTAAAACAATGATTATGGTAAAATAGTAAAAATGTCGAATGCCGAATATAACACTAATTAAACCTGGAGGGGAAAAAAGGTCTTTGATTCTTTATTGGTTTGTGTTATGTGAAGTGGAACTCCATCCATCCGCATGCGAAAAGCCGTCATTCCTTCAACTTCAATGGATGGAGGATCACACAAGCCCTCAGTGATCTGAAAGAGACGATTATCTACAATTGAGCTCTGTCAGGAAGAACAAACCTGCCCTTAATAAGCTGTGTGTGGGGGTGCTTTGCTGTTTCAGATAGTCGAGTGTCCTGTCCAAAGACAACAGACCAGGTGAGTGACGAGCTTGCCCCTCGGCTAGGGTCCCGAAGCCCTCCCCTCTCTCTCCTCATGCTTGGGTGATCACAGGTAGAGGCTGGTTTTACTGGGCCCAGATCCAGACTGTCCTCTCACTTGTGTCTGTTTAATGAAGAAACGCCACTGGAGGACAGTGTCTGTCTGATCTAAATGACCCACAGCTCTTTGTAGGAGCATCACTTGACCTTTCCGCAGCTTTTCAAAAGCCTCTTTTGTGCTGCACCAATGATCATGGGCTGCAGGATCTCCTTGTTTGCCTTTTTTATATACATATAAAAGATTCATGAAAGGATAGAAGCTATTTTATTAAATGTAATTACAGCACACAAACGCTAATATATTACACTGAGACAAAAAAGTGACTAAAACATTATTATTCTTTTGAACTTTCTGTATGAAATCCTGAAAATAAATAATAGTTTCCACAAAAATGTTAAGCAGAAACTGGTCTCAGCATTGAAACATGTCTTAATCACTAAATCAGCATACGGTATGTGACCCTGGATCACAAAACTTAAGTTATATTTATAAATCATCTTAAAGCTGCATAATGAAACTTTCCATTGTTAGGATAGGACAATATTTAGCCAAGATGAAACTATTTAAAAATCTGGAATCTGAGGGTGCAAAAAAAAAAAAATAAATCATCCATATATATTATCCATATATAGTCCTTAGCAATTCATATTACTATTAAAAAATTAAGTTCTGATATATTTACTGTAGGAAATGTACTAAATATTTTCATGGAACATTATTGTTACTTAATATCCGAATAATTTTTGGCATGAAAGAAAGATTTATAATTTTGACCCATAAAATGTACTTTTGGCTATAGCTACAAATATACCCATTCTGCTTATGACCGGCTTTGTGCTCCAGGGTCATATATTATGATTTCTGAAGGCACTCAAAACTGTAATAATGCTGAAAATTCAACTTTGCATCACAGGAATACATTTATTTAACTTATGATGTTTAATAATGTTTATTATTACAAGTGATCATTAATGTCATGTTACATTTTAAGGTGTAATAATATTTCACAAATTACTGTATTGAGATAAAAAAAAAGAACATTAACATAAACATAATAAATTTTTTAAAAGGTATATAAGAAATCATAAATTAGTTCACTCAGAAAAACAATACTCATGTCACAAAGCACAAGCAGCTCAAGACAAATTACGCACTGAAGTGTAATACGTAGGATCAGTGGTTTAATAATGCTCATACTTGAGCATTTGCCTTAACAAACATTACTACTTATACCAAAGGGTTTTTGACTTGTCCAATAACATTAACACCTTCATCAGTGCAGACTGCTTTTAATATTGTCCAGTACGATTCAGAAGAACTTGGCTGAAGATTTTGCAAAGGAGAACAATTAGTTGTGGACATTGTGTCGCAGGAGACTCAATATTTCACGGTCTTTTGGTGCGTTCCCCATTATCAGTCCAGTTTAATTAAGTGTGACATGATTTGGACCCAGTAATTCTCACGTGGTCTCTATTTCACTCTGGAAGGAATAACACCATGACTTTACTTCCAGCTTGCCTTTCCTTGACATTTTCAAATGTATTCCTCGGCTTCAGATGGAATAAATGACTTGGCCCTAGGCAAGAACACTGAGAGTTGGACTTTGTCTAACACTACAAAGCTCCGCTGTCATTATATACAGTGCATCTGGAGAAACAAACAACACAGATTGCGCACGGGCCCCTGTGAGGCAGAGCGGATTACAAATTAGAGCTCATTTTGAATGATTATCAGAGCAAATCCACATATGGCTTCTAGCCGGGTCCTCACGGACTTTCTCCGTATGCCATTAAAAAACATTTAATCTGATAGATTCATTTGTCTTTGTGTCTGGGCCGACAAAGTCAAGGGCAGGCCGGAGCGCTCCGATTGGCCGAAGGATGCATTGACATCAGCAGGGGTGAAAGGTTGAGCCAGGACAAGCCTACAGCTTCTGGGGCGCCAAGTTTTGCGTTGAGACTTGCCAGGTGTGAAGGGTTCTCCGTGTTGTTCTTGGGCTTATTTGCACATCTGTGCAGGACTACCGGTCAGGCTCGGTGCTCTGGAACAAATTCAGCCCGAATCTGGCTGCAAATTCCATTTAAACAAGAGGGTCATTTAGCAGAAGAACATTTGAGGGCGGACATGGAAGGTGATTTAAGGATTGGCTATCGGAGTCCCAAGCGCAGTGGGTTTCCTCTTCACACCGCATCAAACCCTAGATAGAGATCTGGAACCGGCCTTAGATCATTACGCCTATGCTAGTTTGAGAAATCCAGCATAATTGCTATGGAAAAACAAACATACCTACAAGGAGTCATTGTGTTTTTATTTAGAAAATGTTATGTACAGCTTGGCGCGCTCTTGAAAATACAGGTTCTTCTTTGGCTTTTATGGTTCCAGAACCTTTAAAGAGATTTTAAAAATGACCCCATGATTTACTCACCCTCAAGCCATCCTAGGCCTATATTAGGTTCTTATTTCTCAGAAATAAGTGCCATCATTACTATTAATTTACATTTTTATTCAGACCAAGGCAATCAACAAGTGGGCGGGCAATATGCTAATGTTTCATTTTGACATCAACATAAAACGGCTTGGGACTAGTTATAAAAACAACTCGCTTCAAAGATTCAGAGTCGACTCTTTCTTATGAGAGACAATAACTTTATACACAGTGCACTTTCAGATTTAAATCTTTGCATGATGTTTTCAATTACTTAGAGCTGTGTTACTCTTTATAAAAGGTGCCATAGAATGCATTGAGAGAATATTTGAAATTGTTGTCTGATATGTACATAGAAGGTATGTAGCTTAGGT
>JAUCMS010000019.1:724054-735207 GCA_032357445.1 Enteromius radiatus | reverse complement strand
TTCTGTAAACTTCGCCTCACTTCTACTACGTCTGCGTTCAGAGCGCTGCTTGGCTCTTGGGAAATTCAGTAAAATTCAGATTGATTCATTCATTGTTGTGGTACACATATATTAAAATGAAAGTTTAATACCTGAAATAGGATACCGAAATATTGTGGTTCACGTGGGTGTACCGAACCGAACAAGCCGAACCGAACGGTTCGATAAATTACTGAAAACCGTTGCATCCCTAGTTATGTCCATGTACTGAACTCTTATTATTCAACCATGCCAAGGTCAATTCAGTTTTCCATTCTATGGCACCTAATTTTCAAAAATGCATAATAGGGAAACTTATATCTAGCTTTTGCACACTTTCCGGCCAATAATGTGTTGCGTAGATGACAAACACCGGTCACAGATTTTGAGTATTTGAAAATACAAATGTTGGAAGATTTATGCTATGCCACTCCGTCATGTACTCGTGAACAACAGTTAGCAGAAGCTAGAGGTTTATAAAGTTGTAAATATGGATATTTTATTACACAAACAGTGATTTTTTATGATGTGTGGACACACTTTATTTTGCTTCAAAATCTGAACCACTATGAAGAAAGTCAAATATCTAGGATGAGCCGAGAGTGGGGAAATTTTCATTTTTGGGTGAACTATCCCTTTAACCCTCATAAGACCTTTCTATTCTAAGTTCTTTATAGTGAAAAAGGTTTATATTTGATTTTCTAAAAACAATGGTTCTTTTAAGAACTGTTCAATTAAAGGTTTTTTGGGAAACTAAACATTTTTGGTAAATATTCATCTATATGGCATTACTGTGAAGACATTACTGTGATATTTCCCTTGGTTTTAAGGGCAGTTTTTCATTTTTAACGACACATTTGCTTTTTTAATGAATAACACAATTGAACTATTTCAAAATAACAGTTTTTTAGTTCTATAGATGGCTCTACAAAGTTTTTCTTAAAAGCGATAATTCTTTATTGGCATCCGTAGAAGAAACTTTAACATCTATAATACTTTTCCAGTGCAAAAAAAAAATGTGATTATTAAAATAATCTTCACATTAGGAAAAATGTGTTTTAAGAACTGTCCAATGAACGGTTCTTTGAGGAACCAGAATACTTTTTTTTAGTTGTGTACAGATTGTTTGACAGGATTTGAAGGGATGTGGTTTTGTGCCACGAATGCTACGCTCCATCTGGACATTCAGTTTTGGCCAAGGTCAGAGTTCATGCTCCTGACATGACAGTCCCCACAGCCCTAAATTGGCCCATTTATTTTTAGTCTAAACAAGGCAATCCAAGCTATTAAAAGAAAGGCCAACATGAGGCAGTGTGCTAATTGCAGCTGGTCAGACAGCGCTTTCTCTCCTCAATTGCTGCCATATGTTGTCATCGAGACGTCTTTCGATCACCTTCTCTGCATCCAATTCACTTTCGCTAGGAAATGTTTTGAATATCGTCAAGCTGTAAAAAAGATATAAATCACGACGTTAAAAAATCTTGATATGATAAGAAAAAGTCTCATAAAATATCTAGAAATTATTTACTATTTGTTAGATTTTATTTTTCGAAAAAATTGTCTGAAACGGTCAATATATAATAACAATCATGATATAGACATTACATTTAGTTATGATCAAATATTAACCCAGCATGAGTATATTTCTAAGACCTTGGCGTATGTTTTTCTTTTCTTTTTTTTAATGTGTCATTGACTCATTTGCATTTTTTTCAACCTTTTGCTTGTTCATTTGGTTTGCACTCACTCGTCTATGTAAATGAGAAAGCCTTGTTATTTCTACGCTGGCTATGAAGCGGAACATACAAATAAACCAGTTATCACGGATTTAGCGCTGGAAAGTATCAAAGCATTAGGAACGTCTGTTTTGGACAAGTAAAGTAATTGCTTTGATTAAAGCCTGGTTTGGGACAGACTAAGTAATTGGTTAGATTGGGTTTGATTTGGTCAAAGTTAGAGTGAAACAAACAGCATTATCAGTAATGGTTGTGGTTTTGTCGAACACAAGGTGTGCTCTGTTGTATATGTACTAATCATTAGGAAGTTTAAGGCATGACATCCACAAAGCTGTAGCAGTTGTTCTTCAAGTTCTAAGCATATCTTGTTTCTTTTGTGGCTGTTTATTAAGTGTCTTGACTAATTTGATTATGATTTGAGATATTTTCCAAAGAAATCAATATAAAAGGACTTTAAACAGAGCACTTTTTAACCGAAAATTTGAGATCTTCTGACCTGGAGACATGAAAAAGAAAGCTTACACTTGGTTTAGTGGTTTTTGAACTTGCGCAGCTGATGTTATCTTCTGCTTTAACTGCTTAATGGCCTTTATTTTTTACGCAATGTAATCACAGGTTTGTGCACTTGACTTTAACGGCCAAAACCTGGCTTCCCTCCAGCTGGCCAGACATGCTTGCTTTTCTGTTTCCGTTCACTTTTTGACTCGTTTTTTATATAAAACGATAACGTTGCATACCGTGTTCGTTTCAGGAACATCTATTTTGAGTGTTTGCATGAGAGAGAATGTGACTTAAACTACAAGCTCTGAGGTGCTCTGGTTTGTATCAGGCCGGTGATGGGTGGACACCTCCAGCCCACCCGCCTTGAACCCACCTGATTTGACTGATTTTCCACCTTACTTCCTCATTAGCTGTTTTCATCTGGAAAGCAGCCGTTCCAGACATGATATTTATCATTGCCAAGTTAGCCTGGCCTACGTTTTGTAATGGTTGCCTTCGCACATTCAAAATAAATGGTGCTGGTTTGTTTCACAGACTATGAGATATACAAAAAGTGCACCTGCAAGAGCTACACTTCTCATTCTTTTTCCTTTTCTCCTTAGTTTTCTTTATTAGTACAAATTATATTATGTACAAGAATGGGCTTTTTTTATGTGTGTGTAAGAGATAGCAAGAACTAACTTAAGTGCGGGCCTTAAATGCAACGCAAGTTGATTTGGATAAAAGCATCTGCCAAATTTTGCTTACAGCATTAGTTGAGCTAACATGAGAAAACCTGATTATCCATTCATCCTGCATGATTTGAAAATGTTAACACGGTCAGTGTCACAAATTTGCTTACATTTGATTGGTGACCTAGAAAAAGGTCAGAATGTAATTTGTATGCTTGTTTTAACGTTCTGTTTATTTCCAGGTTATGTTAGATTTTAAATGGCTTATTTTCAGCGTAGCCTCATACTCTTGGACTCCACTGTATAAAATTCTTCCCCTCTGCATGCAATGAACTATGGATCACTGAACACTGAACTTACATAACTGCTGAATTGCTTAGTAATTAATTACTGCTATTAATTCAGGCTCGTGGGAATTGCACTTTAGTGTTGCACAAAGGCATAAAAGTGTTGTGAGTAATCTAATATGTTATGAATAAGAACCTAAATATATGTGACCATGGACCACCAAACAAGGGTCTTTTTTTTTTTTTTAGATTAAATTGAGATTATTAATATATCATCTGAAAGCAAATAAATAGGCTCTCCATTGATGCATGGTTTGTTAGGATTTGGCAATATTTGACAACTATTTAAAAATCTGGAATCTGCAAAAAAAAAAAAAAAGAAAAAATGCTAAGATAATCTAAAAAAAATCTGTAAAGTTGTCCAAATGAATTTCTTAGCGATGCATATTAACTTTTTATGGCAGGAAATGTACTAAATATCTTCATAGAACATGATCTTTACTTCATATCCTTATGATTCTGAGCATAAGTTTGACCCATACCGTGTATTGTTGGGTATTAAAAAAAAAAAAAAAATATATATATATATATATATATAAATAAATAAATAAATGTAATTGAAAAAAATAAATAATAAATAAAAAAAAACAATAAAATGACTAAAACATTAGTTAAAAATTAAGTATTAAAATCTATTTTTATTCAAAATGTTTTATAAGAACTAAATATTTTGTCATCACAGTAAAATAGCATTGCCATGAGGTAATGATAGGGATTTTGTACAGCACGCAAACCTCAGTATTACAAACAATATCTCACTCACGCTCACTCATCGCCTGCCTAAAATCCTAAATCCAAAAATAGCTCCTGATTCCGGAACCTTTTTCCCTCATTAACCCTTTTCCTGAGAGCATAATATAGGTGTTTCAAGATGGTGGTTTTGGGCAGGGTCAGGTGGGTGGGCTAAGGGTCCGCTATTATACTGCCAAAGGCTGTGCCCCCACCCGGCTGTCAGTCAGAGTGATATAGCCCAGACACCCCGAGTGCCCAGGACCATGTGGTCCCTCTCCCTGCACAGCCCTATGACTGTCAAATGTAGTCAGGTTATCTCAATGCGTTTAAGAGAAACAGGTTTCTTCTTTCTTGATTGGGATCTAATTTCCTGTTTGTTTATGTGGTCCTCGGTCTACAGAGTCATTTTTGTTGTTTTCTTTTGTTGTTGCTGTTGTTTTGTTATTTCCTCTGTAACACAGTTTGATTTTACTGGAGGGCGATGCTTGAAATGTGGCGTGCACATGTACCTACAGTATAGATCCGGATCTGAGATGCTTTCCCACCAATTCACTCTGCACAATCTCACTTACTACCCTGTGCTCCGTATGTCCTAAACATAGTTTTTACACAGAAATAGTTCAAACTAGAAAATACTTAAGTAACAGTATAGACTACTAAAATATGAGTTCCACGTGCTAAGGATAGCAACAGACCAATTCTTATTTTTCAGGAAAATATACATATTTGATTTGAGAAACACTGCACGGACAATGTTTTAAATTATGGGCATGAATTAAATTACAGTCTTCTGTCACACAATACAATCATCTCATTAGAAATCATTTTAATATGCTGTTTTGTGCTGGTTTGGTATTTGGTATTCTAATAAAATGTTCAAATGAACAGAAATCTTTTGTTACATTTAAATTTCTTTATTGTCATTTTTGATTAATTAAATGTTATTAAATATTATTATTTAAATTGTCTTAGTTGCACCTATAATTTGAATGGTAGTGTATCAAAAATTATGTATATTAATAGTGAAAACAGCTTTTTTAATATCCAATTGATAGTGTGATTGGTGCTATACATATACAGTATGTATGTGTGTGTGTGTGTGTGTGTATATATATATATTATATTACTCCAATAAATTCAGCTTAGAAGAGAAAAAATGAATGAATGAATAAATAAATAAATAATCAATCCAAACTTTTGACTGCTAGTGTCATGCAAAATATTAAAATACAATAATACCAAAGACATTTGGACTTTTGTTGAACTTAAAAAATATCCTTTTGTGTAAAATGAATAAATAAATGAATAAAAAAAATAATTCCCATGAACGCTTGCCAAGATTTCATTATTATTTAAAAAAAAAAATAGCTTTTTGATTACATTCGTGTTATTTATTTAAAGTGGATGTCACTAATGTGGGTTTAAATTTGGCTCACCCCTCATATTTACATAAGAAGCAGCTGGAGTGTTTGATAGGAGACTAGCATCCCTCCAGTTTTATAGCTAATCTCCCTGAGAACTCAAGGAGTAGCAAAAACACAAAAATCAGGCGGCTCTCAAGCATTCCCGAGTCGGCAGGGGTCCACGGGCTGGGTTAGAATGACTGGCAGGCCTAGATTGGTGACTCGGAGGCAGCATTGTTTGAGAAGGGGCGGGTACACAGGTGGGCAAGCCCCGGTTTTGTTGTTGTCGTCATTGTTGACAAAGCTCAATAAACATTCCAGCCCTTAAAGCTGGAAGGTAACAAGATGGCCGAGCGGGGGAGGAGTGGAAGAACCGGGAGAAAAAGTCAGGTTTTTCAAATCTCAGAAGCTCAAAAAACAATAGAGGATGAACCTTCGAGCCATGTGACCCCATGGGCCCTCGCACTCATTGATGCATGACAATGAGAAGGCCACTGTGCGGTCCGTTGCCCCGGGCTAAGCCACCGACTGAGGTCCAGGCCAGGTTTCCGTCAAATATTTGAATGCGCTGTACAAAGACTGGCGAAATCTGTGCCATTCGGGCCTACCGCCGTCCCTGGTGTTACTGGAGCATGGCAAGGCCAGTGTACAAACATCTATGATGTCACGGATGCAAAATGATGGAGGGTTATGATACTGAGATTTTAGGGAGTTTATTTGTTTCAGTTGCAGGCCACGGCAACCCCACCCTTCCTGACCACAGCTCAGAGGCCCGATGGAGATTTTTCTGTAATCCCTAAAGCCTCGTGCTTTGTATCGGATATTTAGTCGAAGGGGCAGAGCAGACCTATTCATGTGCTTTACCTGTAGTCGGTGGACTAAAGCCTTACCTGAGGATAGCTGAAGAAAGACAAGCTATTGTTTTTTAAATCTACTGCTTTAACACCTGCAGGCGGCTGAGTAAAGAACTCACATCTCAGTTCCTGATTTCAAGAGAAGCAGTTTCGTACCTTGTTTTTCAGGCTTTTGTTTAATAGGAACTTTAATGGAGCCTGTATATTATAATGAGCGGTGTGAAATTTGTAGCTATTTTACTCAAATAAAACTGAAAAAGTACACTTTTTCAACTTTTATTTTTTATTTATGAATGTATTTATTGAAATAAACTGGTTTAAACATTTTTTTTTTCTGACATCCGGCAGTAAATTCCCAATAAATGCTAAATTGAAATAGCAAATAAATAAACTATAAACTATATCAATTAATTGTTAGTAAAATAAGCAAGTAAGCATGAAATTAAACCTGACTGAAATGGCATTTGTTTGCAATACATCCTCCAGTAATCTGTTTTAATATATATATATATATATATATATATATATATAAATTTTACAGAGTATGCTAACAAACCAATTAAATTACATTTATGCACATTTTACTTTCACAGTCAATGAAATCTAACTCAGCACGAACTGTAATGACCTCTATTATTATTATTATTCAACCTTGTACACACTCAGTATTTAAGCCAGTTTTTACTAAATATTTAAGCGAATAAATTGTACAGTTTTTTTACTAATTGTCAATAATTCACCTTTACTGGAAATGGCTAATTTACATGACTCAAATCCGCTCCAGTGTAAAACTACTAAACATTCCATGCTGATATATAGTATAAATACTACTAACTGTGTCAGTACATTGGATTTAGCATTGAACATAGTCAAGATATAAATCCTATTTCATTAGTTGAATCCTTGAATTAAGTTAAATAAAAATTTACTTTTAATTGGTAACTTACAAGTAAACTGGGAAACATGAAGTTTGTAGTGTAGTATACAGGCTAAATACAAAGTCTTATCAACACTTCTTCGCTTCCAGACTCTCAGGCATTTCCTTTGCTCAAGGATCAGCATTTCTCATCAGCCGTTCTTTGTAGGTTTTGAACTTGTGTGATGGATGTATTTGAAACACATATGCTTATGTGGATGATAGAAAGCTTCAGAATCTCAAAAGAAGCTCATCTGACTCTTGGCAGTTCAGAGCAGCAGAGCAGCAAAACTCAAAGCTGAATTCCTCAGCCTAAATTGCCATGGGCTATACAATGTTCAAGGTTCAAAAACGCTGTTCTTCCTGTTACTCTCTAGTGTAATTTATGAACTCTCTCTGGCACAGACACCTTACATGGGATCTTGAATTATTAAAACAGACGAACTTGCTAAAACAATATGTTTGCGTAATATGTGTTGCATTGCAGCACTCTTTCCAGTACTTTATTATGCTTATTTCTGCAGGGACTTGCTCATTTGGGAGGTACAATTGCTGTAGAATTGAATTTCGAGAGGTCATAATCACAACCGTTCCGCATCATTTACCTTTTTTTTTTTTTCTCTCTCTCTGCCAAGTTCAAGGTTTTAATGTGTCTGCTACAGCAAAGTCAATCAGATAAGAGTTTTCTTGAGAATTATAGACATAGAAGGTTTTCTCCGGCAGATTTTAAGTTGCCCTCTGTTGTTTTTCAAGTTTGGCCCTTGGGAGCCAATAATGGGTTGTGGGGCCGTGTCAACGTGACCGAGAGCAGCCGCCGTCAAAGGGATGGCCGAAAGCTTATCAAGTAATCTTGCTGTAGCCTGACTCAGAAACAGGAAAAAGACAAACCCTCTGGTCACATCAGGGACAAATCTTGATGGTAAACACAGGGAATGTTAGGAAAGGGAGCTAAGACCCTGATACCACACACACACACTTGTTTATTTGGAAATACAATCATTTTGTCCTACCTCAAACAGTAGAATCGTATTGACATGTGCACCTTGAAATAAACCAGCTTACCTCAAAGTACTGATATGAAAACATTACATTTGCAGACTCAGCCGTTGCTGGTCAACTTTTTCGTTTGCCAGAAGCATCTGTGTTTATTTCTTTGTGTTAACCGCTGAATTAGCCCTCGTGAGATTGAGAGGTGACATATGTCAAGGGGCTAACAGCCTACATGTGGGAGAGGAGAGCAGCAAACAGGTGTTGGGGTTTGATTGGAATAATTATCATGGGCAGAACACACCTGTCAACATTTTGGTTTGGGCGTATGGGTAAGCAGTGTACTGGATATCTGTGTTTAAGACGTGCAGTTGTAAGGAGATCAAAAATCTGTAATTTGGTTAAAGAAATATTGTGGATTAAATACATCCAGTATGGTGTTTGTGACAAAAAAAAACAATGGAACCAGTCTGTAAAAATGATCCTGTTTAAATATTATGGCCACAGGTGATGAACAGTATGCTTTGTGTACACAGTTTTACAGCAGGGGTACATTTCTGAGTAAAGTTTTATCTAGTTTCACAGCTTTGTCATGTAATAATGTACTGTATGAAACCCTAAATAGACCAAAACAATGTTTACAGCTCAAATAATACAAAGGAGAAATAATATAAGTGCTTTTATACATTTTTGTAAGGATGCACAACTAGTTTTTCCAGCCCATGCACATGGGAAATTTCTAAAAAACAAAATAAAACAAAAACTATATTAGGCTGTTTCTTGAATGTTTCTTTCACATTTTCAAAGTGAAATACTACTTCATTTAGCACCACTATGTTTTCTCTACAAATGAACATTAATATGACATTTTATTACATTGGTGGCACTAAAAGTTTAATAAAATAACCTAATAAAAAATTTAACTATGCAGCACCTACACTAAACCTAACCAATTACTTTAACAAAAGCAAATAATGTGTGCTTCAACAAGTTTAAGCTTATTTACTTACTATTTTTTTATGGGCTGCATTGTAAATATGCTGTACTAGGTGCGCTACTGAGCAAGTTTACTTTTTTTAAAAACCCATACATATTGAGCTAGTTCTGTGGTGTAAAAATCCAAGTTTGTTGCTTTATAAACCATGGACTATGGTAAAAGTGTTATAAAAAAATGGGGCTCGCCTGCCGCTAGTGTTTATTTGGAACCTGCAGTGAATATTTTCTGTGTAGGTACTTTTTCTTTTCAAAAATATAAGATTTAGTAGATGCACATTTGTCTTAGTTTTTCTCAGTCCAAAGTTCAAATTAGTGTCTTTCTGATTTGGCAGCTTGTGGCTTTCCATCGGTTTTTATACACCCTGGGGATTTTCTTCACACTTTTTCTCTTCAGTCTGAAGAGGATATCTTGTTAGCTAGCAAACGTATTATCTCATTAGTCTTGTTTGTGGTTTGTGGCTCACTCTCTCTCATTGTCTCCACCACATTATTTTGTGATCTCAACAGATCTTCCCTCTTGGTAAATCATTAAGGCTAATCAAAAGCCACAAAGTCTAGCCACATTCCTCACATCTTCAGACATTTAGGATTTGGTTATCACCGAAGACAATGAAAGACAACTTCCTTTCTTTTGAAAAGAAAGCATTAGATTTATAAACCGAACTCTCCAACATTTCCATTACAGCAAATGTGCTGGCTTCTGTTCCTCTGTGCTAGTAACCCATGAGGTTATGTTTATGAATTAAGCGCGCTATTGTGTGCGATAAGGGTTTCTTGATCTACCACAAATAATTGTGTTGACTCAAGAGGAACAGACAACAACAGGTCCCACAACCCAAGATCATTTGTCTCGCAAGTTTCCCCAGTCAGCATCACAGAGAGACCATTCACAAGAACTTGTGGGAAAAACAGGTGTTGGAATGATGTAAACATATCCCAGTTTGCATTGCTTGTATCGCAGAGCTCTTTAAGGGGCAGCCCACTTTGTCTGAGTAACAGCAGAGCTGCACGATTATGGCATTACACTCGGTGGTTGCACAGTAAATACAGCGCAACTATTGAGACGGGCAAATATGGATCTTTGACGACTTTTTCCCACAGGAAATTAATCCAGCTCAGCGAGATGAGGTCTCAGTGGCTCTTCTGTATGTGCTCTGATGTTTGTTTCATACAGTGGATGTTCTCAGGAGAGTCTCTGAGCTATTTAGTGGATTTTCTCAAAGTGCTTCTTTGTTGTCTAGGATTATATCCCAGTGCACGTTTGAGGAGCTATTATTCCGAATGAGTGCTTTATCTGTGCCCGCTGAAAGCTGGTGATTGGCAGGCAATGGCGAAGCACACCAAATTATGTTCGTCAGGTTTTGGTTTTGCTAAACAAATTAAACACTCAACTGAATCTTGTCTAACTCCCTTAGCTTTCATATAGCCAAAGTGGCACAAAAAAGTTTTGCTTTTTCTTTTATCAAAATTAGAGCCCAAGGGAGATCATCTCTAACCGAGTATTGTAAGTGAGGTCCTGTTAAGGGATAGATTAAGAAACAGAAAAAAAAATTTTTTTCATACATTGCATTAGAAGAAAAACAGGGAACTTTGATTTTTGAATATTTGGAATTTCAAGTTCTGTAGACCATGTTTATGACTAAAAACTATTTGCATACTTAAACGTGTCCCTTATGAAGACAAGATGATTGAATTTGAATGGTGGAAATTGAGCATTTTACATGTCTGTCCATCCATCTTCTTCCGCTTATCCGGGACTGGGTCATGGGGGCAGCAGTCTAAGCAGGGATGCCCAGAGTTCCCTCTCCCCAGACACTTCCTCCAGCACTTCCGGGGGAACACCGAGGCGTTCCCAGGCCAGCCGAGAGACATAGTCCCTCCAGCGTGTCCTAGGTCTTCCGTGGGGCCTCCTCCTCCCAGGGAGGCGTCCGGGAGGCATCCGGAACAGATGCCCGAGCCACCTCAGCTGGCCTCTCTCGATGTGGAGGAGCA
>JAUCMS010000019.1:676309-714740 GCA_032357445.1 Enteromius radiatus | reverse complement strand
CCGACAGGTACACCTCTCCCCGCCATGTTTTCTACTACTGTCTATGGTTGACAGTCCGTCGTTGTCGGTAAGCTTGATGGGCTAGCAACAGTAACTAATGGAGGTGTGGCTTTTGCGAAAGGTCAATTACACTTTTTAATTTTTTTTTGTTCTCAACGATGTCATTTTAGGTAGTTCTTATGCTGATATATTTGTGAGTGTTAGTTTTTCTAACAAGTTATCTTTAAACTAATTATTTGATGCTATTAAAACTGGATGTGGTTTTATGATTGTGAGCTTGTGATTGGGTCTCCAAGAGTTTGGGCGGGACTTTGATCTCTACGGGGCAGACTCTGGCTCCAAATGGCTCCAATATGTTAGCGACCATACCGAGCATGTTTTGGCTTCACTTTCTATAAAGGAAGGAAGAGGAGTCGCGTCATATTTAGAGTATCATTTCATTAAAGAAATATTTCCATACTACTAATAATATAATTAATAGAAATAAATGATTTAACTTAGTTCACACACACAAAAAGTGGCAATTTTGTCATCATGTTCCCTTATGGTTCAAAAGAGTATATGTAATAAAATTGATCAAACTAAATATTTCTTGTTTGATGCTTTGCACAACAATTTGGGTGAAATTTTTCAGCCAAATTTGATGTACGATTCATTTGCGATTTATTAGATTAATTAATCTTCACATCATTAATTAGATTAACATTTTGAATCGCTTACCAGCCCTTTCATTTCAGCTTTGAGTGCTTTTATCGTGGGTGCTTTGCATTTGAAGTGTAGTGCTTCCAGGTGCGCTACCAAGCAAGTTTACTCTGGCAGAAAAGCCATACATATTTAGCAGATTATGGGAAGCAAACCTTGCAATGTGTTAGTGTAGAAATCTTGTACATTTTGAGTTCTTAATTATTCAAGGAACCTAGTGAAAATTTTTATTAATCGAA
Source organism: Enteromius radiatus (assembly GCA_032357445.1). NCBI lineage: Eukaryota > Metazoa > Chordata > Actinopteri > Cypriniformes > Cyprinidae > Enteromius > Enteromius radiatus. The sequence continues at coordinate 713,799 of JAUCMS010000019.1, read as the reverse complement.
AATCTGTCCACATATTCCTAATTCATGTGAACAGGAGTAAAAGTTGGTGTTTTGTTCTCACTATAGTGTTCATTTGTATTGAAGCAATTGAAGAAAACATTTAATTGTGACGACTTTTAGTCTCACGTTTCCAGATTGCAAGATGCTAACGTTCAGTTGCAAATGTATAACTTGTTACTTTGAGAAGTAAACTCACAATTCTAATGAGAAAAGTAGAATTTCTGAAGTCTGATGTTTTTCTGTCAGTTGTTTAATTCAAAATTCTACAGTTAGAAAGATATTGAGATATATGATGATAATTGTGAGGAAAAAATGACCCCACTGACATTCATTATAATAAGCATTTCATAAAAGATAAACAGTCATACTTAAGGATTTGGAATGACATGAAGGTAAATTATTCAAAATGTTCAGTTATGACTTATTTATATGGCATTGTTTATTGTGATGGTTAAAATGAATTATAAATGAATATTTTAATCTGGGTCATATGACATATAGTAAATAGCCGGCAGCTCTCACAATGTGTTGTGGAGTTATGTTTCAATGTAAACCGTAAGCTCAGTACGTACCACAACATTCCTGCCGCCCTGTTTTGGGTGACCTCAGCTGAACTGTGCCCATCTCCTCCAGCAGACACATCTCCGAGACACCCCCGGCCTCTGCAACGCCCCACCGCAGCTCTTAGCTGATCTGAGCTCAGTTTTGTGGTCCATGGTGACATTTACAGTGGAAAAAGCCCAAACCCCCTCCCCGCTGTTGTCTCGTCCTCTGGAATGTGTCTTTTGCTCTGCTTTAGTGTCAGAAACCAGCTCAATGGTGCTTCTGCACTCCCTCCACTTTTCCTGTTTTCCTGCTGTCCAGATGTGAATGTTTAGCAAGTGGGATAAAATTCGCTCCGTCTGTCAATCTTGTTATATATATAAATATATAATATACAATATTATAATTGCTTATATCATTCATGCTAATTTCATAGACTAGATGTGCAATATAGATTAATATTAATTAAATTTTGTGGTGTTATTCTGTCATTTACCATTTAGCAGTCAAATCCATGCTATATATTACGTTACACCTGGTTGTCTTTTTTTTATCAAATCTCGGAAACTGTGGTCACACACATAGACAGTCATTTAACAGTTGGTCAAGCCATTCTTGCAGATAGATTCCAGCGCCTTCCCTCGCAATTCTGTCTGGCAACAATTACTCCAGTGATGAATTCAGAGCCCAAGCCAAAAACCAGACACACACACACACATTTGCAATTCCCACAAAAAGCCGGAGAGGCTACTTTTCAATGGCTTCTCAATGCCTGGAAGATTTCCTTCTGTTTATGTTACTCTTTTGTCTGTTTCTGCAGGTGCCCGTTGGCTTTTGTTCACTTGAATCAATGAAATGAAAATATGCATTCAAGGAACTTGATAAGACTATTAAAATAACTTTCATTGCAGTAATATTATGTATTCAGGTATATATGCCTTTACAGGTCTAAAGTATGGAAGCATTATTCTCACCAAGTCTGCATTTATTTGATACAATATAGCAGTAATATTTTGAAATATTAAGAAAATTATTATTATTTAAATATATATTGAAATTTATTTTGGTGATGCAAAGCTGTATTTTCAGCATTGCTCCAGTCTTCAGTGACGCATGATCCTTCAGAAACATTCCAATATGCTAAATTGCTGCTTAAGGAACATTTATTATTTTTATTTTATTTTGTGCTGTATTTATTAATTGATTGATTGGTGAATAAGAATGTCCAAAAGAGCAGGATTTATTTTAAAAATAAATAAATAAATGTATTTTCTGTCACTTTTGATCAATTTAATGTGTCATCGCTAAATAAAATTAATTTCTTAAAAAACAACAACAACAAATAAATAAAGTATATCACGCTTTCCACAAAATATGAAACAAGACAACACAGCTCCTGTCTTATTCCTGTAGCAAAGCCATCATTTTTGTCTGATCAAACGTCATGTAGGTCTACAAGAGCAAGATGACAACAAAACTGAAATGTACAGTTATTTAGTAATGAACGTACTATTTGGATTAGACGGTCTTTACCTTGTCAACAAAACAATTAAAATTTGCTATTATTCTTCCTTCTGCGCATCATTAGCTTCTCCGCATTTCACAAAGGTATTAGACATGTTTCATAATTACACTTCAGCTTCTTTTCTCTCATCGTCTCACTGTCATTTTAAAGGATTTAATCTGTTTTTTAGTCACTTGCGTACCCGTCGGTGCTGAGTGATGCTTGTACGAGGAGTGGCAGCAGACAGTTCTTTGATGATTCCAGCGAATTATCTCAAGGAGTGCTGGCAGATAAAACTGCATGTTTTGCACAACTCATGGTTTCTTACATGATTTCTGAATCAGTCATCTGCGAGATCTCCCTGTGAATGGTCACATATGTATGCCCTGCCAACACAGCGGTGAGGTGCTGTGGACTTTAAACACAAGAGGAATGAGAGCTGAGGGTGGACCGCAGAAAGCAGTCCTGGGTCTTCCAGCAGCCTGGAGCACAGATTAACAGTCTTTATCTTACAAAGCACACCTACCTCTTCCTCTGACCCAGAATGCCCCCCGGCCAAAACATGAGTGGAAAAAGACAAATCCTGTTGTAAACATTGCTATTTGCAAAGCCCAAGCACGTACACTACCCGTTAAGAGATTGTTTAATGTTTTTGAAAAAGATTTGATACAGAAAGTACTGTTTTCTATTTGAATCAGTTTTTTTTTTTTTTAATGTAATTTATTCATATGATGGTAGTACTATTTTTATTTACTGGATTCTTCAATGTAACCTGATCCTTCAGAAATAATTCGGATTTGCTGCTCAAGAAAGCTAATAACGCTCGTGCTGCTTAATATAATGTTTTTTACAGGATTTTTGGAGGCATAGAAAGTATAAAGAACAGCATTTGTTTGGAATTTAGTACATCCTTGTTGAATAAAAATAGTCATTTTCAACCTGATCTTATGAAAGTGCGTATAAATAGTACAATATAAAATAAATAAATAATAAATAGTAAAATTATTGTGGTATTTATACGCAAAAATGTACTTTGGCGCGATGGTTAGGATAAGAGTTGTAGGGTAGATGCATATTATATGTATGCAAAAATTGCATATCCAGCCCAATCTCGCAGCAATACGTACATATTTTAGGATGTGGTTGCTTGCTTGTAATTCATATGAAGTTGCCAATTTGTATGAATTTGTACAAATGACCTACACCTAACCCCCAAAACCATACGAGCGAATTAAAAAACGTACAAATAGGTCATGAGACAGTGTTGGCTACAAATTCTGTATCATAATCATCCACAGCAAACCAGCCAGCAAAAAATACCGTTTTTATTTGTCGTACTATTTATATGCATTTTCATGAGACCAGGCTCAATTTTTATATTTAAAATAAATAGGTTAGGTGTTTTAGTAGTGTACCACAGTTTACGCATAAATATTAAGCAACAAGATCACTGATAATAATAATATAATGATAATAAGAAAATTTGAATGTGACACTGGAGTAATGATGCTGAAACTTGTAAATGGCATTGCAAAATATATATTTTTATAGAAATTAGTTACTTTAATCTAAGAATATTTTAATGGTAAATCAGTTCTTACTGTATTTTTGATCAAGTAAATGAAGACTTAGTCAGTATAAGAGTTTTAAAATTAAAGCCTTGATTGAAAAAAGTTGTATACTAAGAAACTTAAAAAAGAACTATATATATATTACAAATTCCAATCTAATCTTGACGTAACACATTTACTAATAGGTGAGAAGTAGCGTTCAGTCAGAGGGATTGAAAAGGAATGCTGTCACTCCACGTCACTGGACAATGATGGACTTAACAGGACTTTAGCGCAGTCCGAGATTCACACGCACACTTCCACTCTTACCTAGGAAGGTTTCCCAACTTTTCTGCTCTCACACACGCACATTCACAAAGACGTACGTGTGCAGGGCAGCAGACGCCAGCCAGTCTGGGCCACGTTCTGGTGTATTGTTATTAACGTTCAGTCTCGTGTGTATTAAAGCACGGTGAGGACACATCCCTGCACTATGACTCCAGGGCTCCGCTTTGTTCTTCTCCGTAACACAGGCATAATTACAGCCTTAAAGAGCGTCTACCTTTCCTTCTCACCCTCTCCACTCTATCCCACACCCCAGACCTTAACAACAGGTATTCACAGGGATCTGCTCTGGCTACAGCTTTGCTCTCAAGTTCACTTTGCTGCATTGTACTCGTGCATGTTATTTGTAAAATACAGTCAGTTCACCAAAACCGCACTTGTTTACCATTTACAGTTCCTGAAAAGTGTTCAGATATTGAAGAAACAAACTAAATGTATCAATGTCGTTGCATTAAATGATTAAATCTCGAGCCAAATGGCACTTTTTTTTCACATTTTAATAATTAAGATTATTTGGACATATATTGGATAATATTGGATATTTTTTATTTTCAGTGCATACCAAATTAGTTTATGTTTTTATATAAATATATGCACTACCGTTTGAAGATTTAAAAAAAATATATGCTCACCAAGACTGCATATTAGATGATAAATACTGTAAAAAATATTGTTACATTTTATTCCAAAATATGCAATCTACATATATATATATATATATATATATATATAAAACCCAAACTATTATTTGTCTTTTGTTTGTTTGTTTGTTTCCATTTTAAACATTAATAAGTATTTTTGTGCAGCATATTAGGATGATTTCTGTGTATCATGTGACACTGAGAACTGAGATTTCAGCTTTGCATTAGAGGAATAAATTTCATTTTAAAATATATTTCAAAAACAGTTATTTTATTTATATTAGTATTAAAAATGGTTTTCAACTTTTACTTGTAACCGAACTGATAAAACTCTCCTCTCAATGAAATTGTCATGCTGCATCCTCACTGTAATGACAATAATTTGTGGTTGTGTTTTGGTCCATTGGCCTTGGAGACCACGGGCTGCCATGGCTTGGGTCTCAGCCCACTGTGGTCCCCTACGGCCCCCGGAAAACCCGATGAGCTACGATGAGAAATGCGACCAAAATGAAGTGGCACACCAGCACTTCAGCAACATATGGAAGTTGCTTCGCTTTAATGATCATACTTTGAGACAGATGAAGAGGGAGGATGGCTGGGATTTTCAGGGTGTGATTGAGAATCACATGTACTGCAGGTTTTTCTAGAAAGCTGAGCAATACAGTAATTATGTCAAAACTGGCAGGTTTACTGGACAACTGCAAAGCGGAAAGATTACAGAATTATTTTACTCATTTAATCTTGTTTTTTGCTTACATTACACGTTTGTGCCAGATATATCGTTGTAACTCATTTTGGATGGAAATTCTTTAAAACTTGATGAACTTGATTTGCTAATGTTGAAGCAAAAAAAGTTATTTCTACCAGATGTGATCTATAAAATGTAGTTTTAGTTGTATAAACTCATGTTTTTAGGTTGATTCAGCTGTATTAAATTATAATTTTCACTTGTATAAAAGCATAATCAGTAACTTGTATGTTACTGAGTTTTTTTTTCAGTGTAGAGAGAAATTCAGTGCAAAAATACATATTTTTGATATGAAATGTCCCTTTTTTGGGGCTAAATATTAAAGTAAATCTACTACTTATGCACCAAATGCACACAATTAATGATATGTTTTTTGTGGTAAACAAAAGTATGTTGTTAAAATAATTATAGAATTTCTCATAACCACCCAGTTTTTTTTTAATGTTAATTCAAAACAATATAGGAAATGCTTTGAAAAAAAAACATTCAGGTGTGGGTCCAGTGTAAAATCCCTGATGATATTTGATATTACTCTTTTTTTGTTATGTGGATGTTTGCCTACATATCAAATTAAACAAGTTCTGTCATTTAACACCCAATAACATTGACACTAATCCGGGCATGAGATTTTAATTTCTTTTTGAAATACATTTTTTAACACAGACACCTAAAACATCTACTGACACCTCATGCTGCTATGCACGGTAATTATTTCACCCCTATTTAAAACTGGTTACGCTGACTCTTACTGTTCGTCCCGTCTACAGTGTGTTCCGCTAAATTACTAGGCCAGAATTAAAACAATAACGAAAAGAAAACTGTAAAAATAATAATAACACCAATAATATCATATACAACGTATCTTGCAAAGAGCATGAAATAATACTGGCAGATTATGAGTATGAATTCTTCCTCCTGGCATGCGCTCAAAGGCTTGTCAAACAGCAGCTCTGCTTTTACTGATTGTGAAAAAAAAACGGTCACGGGTTCACTTTTTACTTTGTTTAAACACTTCTTTTTTAAATACACTTGTAATAAACTTGTAGTATTTATAGCTGTATGCCAGTTCATTTATAGCAGCTAAATATCAGCGCTTGGTTGTATTTTGTGATTTCACGGTCAGATGAGAGAAAAACAGCTGCTGGAGGACTGTGGTGCTTCTTTTTCCGCCTCCTTGGATGATTTTAAACATTTTAGAAAAAACAGGTGGTCTGTTTTTAATTTATTGATCATTATATTATTTAAAATAGTTGTGTCTATTTGTTTTTAAATATTCGTTTTCTTCTGTTTAACCTATATTTTCCTCAGACCTGTCGGTATTTAAAACTAAAAAATTGTATTCTATAAGCTAAATTTTAAACTTTTGTTTCCTAAAATCACACCCATTTCCAGCTCATTCGATGTTTATGTGCAGGCCTGTATACAATTCGTATTTTAATGTGAATAATCGATGTACCCAATACTTTTATTACCTGTAGAAATATTTTAAAGCAAAGTTCGGAGTGTCTCCTTTTTAGCGGGTCCACTTGCTAAAAAATATTTGTGCTGGAACAAACAAAAACTGGACTGGAGGAACGGAATGGATTAACAAATTTCCAATGATTTTTGTTTTGAATGGAAGGTGGAGGAAATGACACATGGCGCAATATAGTTAGATATTTAGATATTTAGAACAACTACAGTCAGTGTATCAAACCAACACTCATTTCAATAAACACGGAGAAACATAATCACAATTTCAACAGGACATGCATTAATAGAACCATGCATTAATATACTGACATGCATTCATATTTTAATATACGTTTTTGTGTTTTATGGTCGTTGCAGATTAAATGGAGGATAATTTAAAAATAGTAATTATATTTTATTTGCATTGTTAATATCATTTAATGTTTAATTATACAGTTTGACATCTGCTGTTGCCATCATACTTTCATGTTGTGACGAATGGTTTTACTCCTTTTCTAATCCTCCAATAATTGTGACAATGTCCCATATCTTTTTTTTTTGTTTTGTTTTGTTTTGTTACAAACATTTCAATTAAAGAGAGTAATAACTAGCCTAACCTTCACTATATACAAGTGATTGACTGTGAAGTGCATTGCATTGAGAGATTTTTGCCTGTAAATATTTTGAAGCTCTCTTTGCTGGTGGTTCGTACCAAATCATTTATATTAAGGTCGTGATTAATTTAAAGATCATTATAACGTGACACGATCGATATCAGGGTTCAGCATAATTCGATAGCAAATGCCCATCAACTTCATTTAGCTCTCCCCGGTGTCGCGTGACACACCAATCAGCGCGCGCCCTCGCGGAGCGCGAGTCAGTCAGAAACACGCAGGACCGCGAGCCCGAGGTGACTTCGATATTGCGCGGTTTTGTCCTGATTTAAGCGAGATAAACTCGTATTCACCTATGAGATTCGATGCGGTGACTTTGGGAAATACTTCTTTATTTAGAAATTCGTGGTCGTTTGTTTTATCCCGGATTATTTTGGGATGGATCCTGTTCAAGATCTTTTTGGTGCACAGTGAACGTTCAATGCAGCACTCAGACCATAATCGGGCTTTATGGACTTGACTGTTAATGATGTCTATGAGTTTCATGTCTGATACGCTGAATAGTTCAGATCCTTCCAAATCAGCATTTTTAGAGTTCGGCCACGGACTTGCAAGCAATCAGCAGCATTTATCCGGATTCGCACACAATATTTACCCAGTTCATGGATTGCACTCCGGCGGACACCTCCAGCACGATGCTCCCTACTCTTCCACCGCGTCCCATTACAGCCGGCCGCTGGGATACGCCTACCCCGGGCCGGTGAGCGCTCCTGCTGCGGGCGCTTATGTGCCTTACCAGCCAAACAACCACAGCAGTGCTCTGGCGCACACGAGGGCTGAGGAGACGAGTGAGTATCCTCGAGAAACGTCAGCAAGATTCTGTATGCGTCTGTTTTGCTATTTGTAATCAAGTTTGCTAATGCACTTTTCAATATAGCTGCAGAATGCAATAATTAAAAAAACGCTGTATGCATGCATGTTTCGTTATTTGATTAATATGTCTTGGCCTATGGCTAATACATATTTATTGCATTTGTATCGAAAAAGCTAATTTAATGCACACTGCATTTTAAATAAATGCCAGATTTAGTTAAAGGAAAGAAAAAAAAAACGCTCATGGTCTAATTATTATATATTTTTTTAAAAACAAGAGTTTTAGTGAACTCGAGAGTAATTCAGTTGCAAATGGCAAACACAAAAGTCTGTAGATTGCAAGGTCCTGATCTTTTATTTTAACTTTCATAAAAATGCTTAATTTTATGCTTAATTAACCTCGTTTGTCTGGTAGGCCTCGAACTTCGAAAAAACGTTTATTTCTTAAAGAAAAGGCAAGGCTGCTATTAATGTCACAATAGATTGCACATTGTTCACACTGTAGCAGTTAGTCGACATGAGAGCTATTCACACACTATGTGTAGGTTAAATCCGTTGTTAAAATATATCTGTTATAATAAGCTCGTAAATATATAACTACTAAATGTAATATTTTGTACGTGTTCCTGAGGTCGAGCGCAGGTCAGTTGTGTCATACAGCGAATGGGCCTTTCAAATAGCCTAATATTATTAATGTAATTTTAATTCCTCCAAAATGACGTTGTTATAAATAATATGGCTTTCGCAGAATGCCATTGTTTGCTTTTAGGTTCAAGTTTAGGCTCGGTAGGCCTGTAAACTTGACTTTAAAGCGACGTTAATTATGGTTTACTGATCTTAAAAATGATGACCTATTAATGTTCCCCCTTAAAACACCTGATAAATCTCCCATTTGGCTGCTGTAAATCAAGCAGACAGTTACAGCTCTTTAGTGCGTCATAATTTACGATTTTTCTCACACAGCAACGTGCTTATTTGCAGACATTTATCCTTGGCGTTTACTGTGTCATAATGCTGTCGTTTTATTTCGTCTGCATGTCTGAAGACCACGAAAAGCCAGCGGTCATTGAGAATGGTGAAATTCGCCTCAATGGTAAGGGGAAGAAGATCCGCAAACCGCGAACCATTTACTCCAGTGTTCAGCTGCAGGCGCTGCACCAGCGCTTCCAGCAGACCCAGTACCTCGCGCTGCCGGAGCGCGCCGACCTCGCCGCGAAACTGGGCCTGACGCAAACACAGGTAAATGTACAGCATCTTCACTTCTGTCTGGGACCGTGTTCTTCCTGCTCGCTTCTGTTATGAGGCCTTGTAATACGGCAGGACTAATTGCAACATTTCTGTTGAGGAGAGCAGATGGAGAATAAGATTACGGGTTGCGTTATATTAGGTTATGTACAGTATGATCCGTTGAAGAACCTCATTAGGGTGCCATTTGTCATTTACCCAGCTGACAGGGTCATTCTCAGAATTTCCTTAAGGTTCTGGCAGTGGTTCCTCAAAGGTATGAACAAACGCAACATAAATCATTTTCAGGAATTATAAAAAAATATTATCTGTAGGCTACGTCATTCATGGAATGCTTTTTTAAGACGCTTTAGCTGAACGTTTAACGAATATATCTATACGTTTTAGAATGTTCAGAGAGCATTCAAAAGTAACGTTCCCTTTGCAAAACGATCATTTAAAAATAAGCCGATTTTAAGAAAAATCAGGGAATATTTATAAATTAACATTTCTAACTTAATGTCAGCAAATTCTCATGGAACATATTTTGTTTTTCATGTTCATGAACCAACAGCAATTTATCATTTATATTGGGGGATTTTTGTTGTGTGTTGTTTTAGAGTTATCTCTAAAAATATTAAAAACACTTGAGCATGTAAATTTAAAGTGTTATTAGTATTAACTAACAAGTGCTTTAAATGATCAAAACAAGTGGCATTTAAAGAAATATAGCACTAACATCTTTTGTTAGCTTTGAGATTGTATGGAAATGACTTGGTTATTAAAAAGTATTCATATACTTGTATCATACACTTTATGTATTGTGGAATATGTTCATAGTTAATGTGATGAGCTGCTCTTGTAGTAACTATGATAGGATGCCTGTGTGAGCTTCATACATCCACATAAAATCTTCAGAACGCCAGTCATTTTGAAGGTGAAGTCACTGCGGGGAAAAAGGTCTATCGTAATGCGAACTTGGTTCTATATTCTAACGCAGCAATGTTCATGTATTTTTAAGTGAGGCTCAAGTGGCCAAATAGCTGCAAAGCTGTCTGAAAGTAATTATGCTGAGGTGAGGCTTTAAGTCAGTATCATACTGGATGAACGTTCAGATGAGACCATTATGAGTCAGTCAGTACTGGTTTCTGAGCATTTATGTGCTTTGTGTCATGTATACGCAAGTAGGCTGATTTGTTTTGCTATTGTTAAAGCTAAGTGAGGATTTCGTCTAATCCGACCTTTACTTTCATTTTTTAGTTAGCACACTAGCTTTTGTGTTCTTAGTCTTTACAGTACGAGAGAATATTTTATCCCAAGAATGATTTACTCTTGATTGCTTAAGCCTTATGCAAAATAATAGATATCCAAGCGCTCACTCATGTGATTGATTTCACCAAATACGGCCGTTTCTGGGCCAGCGGTGGAGATGAATGAGCGCTGATGAGTTTTAAGGCCATTCGCTCGCTCAGAAACCTTTGTATACGTTCTCTCAGGGAAGGCTAATTGATTTATAAGTCATATGCCTATGCTTGTTATGTTGATGTCACACCCATTAATGAGTTCCTGTTGGGTGGTGTTACGGACATTGATTTATTTTGATACAAATCCCTCCTGTTGACACACACATGCAGGAATGAACAGTAAAATATTAAAGCATGCATCAGAAAATGGGGAGAAATATGGAAACCAAATATAAACCTGGGTGCAGCCATATAAGCCTTGCTATTATTCTTGCACTGTTTTTCATTCACAGCTTTTGTTTTTGGTTTCTCTCCCTCCCTCTATATCTACGTTATGCACTTGCCGCTCTTTGTGAGACAGGTTGCACCTCATTTTTGTCCGTGGAGAATGAGTTCAGTCTCTCAGCTCTCAGGGGTTTCCTTTCTCAGGTTTCCTCAAAGTTGAGGAACACTTCTTGCGTTCACCTCAGATAGTGGTTGCAACCCTATGCAATATTGGTGGCAAGTCCAGAGCATCGCTGCCAGTTTCCATCTGATCCATAAACGTGATTGAAGGCACATAAACAAGTGCCACACAGCACAAGTCACTCCTTGCACATATAACATAGGTCTGGAATCCATCACCTCACCATAAAAGCTGTTTGGCAAACCGATCTTTGGAAATAAAAACGAAAATCCATTTTACACGTGTTTAGTAAATCTGTTGACAGCCAAACTAATATCATGGTGTAAAAAGCCAGTGCATAGATTTTGATTGTCTGAGGTTATGGAAACTCAGTTTGGTGGGCTCTCTGACTCAGCCCTTCAGTGTGGCTGGTGTTTTTCACGCAGACGTTCAGCTGAATTCTTCCGAAGGCACAATTTGGGATCTCGCTCTTCAAGGTGTTTCTAAATTGAGTCCACATTCTGGCAAAGGAACCATAAACTCCCACATCATTAAGGACGCTTCTCAAACAATGTGTGCAAGTGAAAGAAGTAGATTTAAAGCTATACGTTATTAACGTTACAAATCAACAGGTTTTAAAACCTTAAAACCTTTTAACTTTTAAATTGAACTTTTGGGGGTTAAAATGGAGCTTGATTAATAACAATACATTGAATGAAATGTTATGTTTAAATATGCAGGCATTATTTCATTAAATCAGCAATTATTTCCAGAAAAGAAATGTGAACATTTTTTTGTTTACATTTAACAAATGGGATTTGGGTATCAATTTGTATCGCTCCTTGTATCAGGAAATACTGTGAACGGCAATGTTGCTATTTTTAGGAATAAAATGCATGTAAATGCAGCAAAAGAACAAACCCTTCTGTAAAAACATAGATAGAAACATTTGGTGTGTGTGTGTGTGTGTGTGTAAGCGATGAATTTTCACTTTTGAGCAGTGCATGGAAACTATATCAAAAATTCTGTCATCCTTTACTCACTTCTTGGAAAATTTGGTAGAAGATATTTTAAAGGATGTTGGTAACCAAACAGTTGCCAGTAGCCATTGACTTCCATAGTGTGGAAAACATACAATGGAAGTCAATGGCTAGTGTCAACTGTTTGGTTGCCAACATCCTTCAAAATATCTTCTTCTGTATTCAGCAGAAGAAAGAAACTTGTACAGGTTTCAGAGAATTTTCGTTTTCGAGTAAAATATCATTTTAAGGATCGGTGGGTGGTTTTAGCATCAGTATGTACCAACTAAATGTATTCCTGATCAAAATCTGCCAAGCAAACTCTCTGGAAGTCATTTGAGTTGAACTAAATCTAAGCATATTTTTACGCTGTGATTGTTGTTGTCAGACACATGCTTCACTGCCTTCATAAAAATGGCAGGGCGGAACATTTGCTGAGTACGTGTGTAATGAAACGCAGCAATGTCACTGAGTCCATCTCAACAAAGACCATTCAAGCTGTCTGGCAAATTCTTCATAAAAAAGGGTGCCATAAAAAGCTGCTTGATAGATTGTAAAAAAAAATGTGGCCTCCATTCTTGTTGCAAGTATTTTAATGTTGATTTTTTTTGTCTCTTCTGTTTGCTGAAGGTGAAAATATGGTTTCAAAACAAACGCTCCAAGTATAAGAAGATCATGAAGCATGGCTCCAGTGGACCCGAAGTGGAGCTGCTTCACACCACCTCCTCATCCTCTCCATGCTCTCCGGGTCTCTCTCAGCTCTGGGAAGTCTCCATGGCCAACAAAGTGCCACCCATGCATCCCAGCAGTTATATGAACAATTACGGGCACTGGTATCCCCCGCACCACCAGGATCCTGTGCCCAGACCTCAGATGATGTGATCAAATTTGGAAACACAGAGCCCGAAAGACTCCATTACGTGTTGACACCTGCCTAACCCGTGAAGGTCTACGGTGTTCATATGTGTTTTATTGCTTAGTGTGTTTGAAAGGACTGTGTTTTACTCCCCCATATTACACTTTGGTAGCTTTTCAACCTTTTTTGGATCTTTTACAATGTGCTTGAAATAAAGGATTTATGAAAGTGCTACTATGTCATGAAGGATTTATAGAAATGTTGATATTTAAATTATGATCTCCATAAATTGAAGCGTTTGTTTTCATTGTTTTAAAAAAAAGGCCTGGTGCAGTCACAACAATATGAACGGTAATGGCAAACAGCAGTTTTAAAATAATATTGTTATTGATAAACGCGAGTGAAATAGATCTATGAAGGCCTATAAATTAGCCTTCTGGAAATTAATAGCTAAAATAGCACAAAACTAATGAGATTTTTGAGATTAAACGAAGCTGCCAAAATACGTAATTACACCAATTATATGAATTCATCATTAAATTCACAGAGGGTCATGCAGCGTCCGGGTTTTAGAGATTCTTGGGGTTTTTTCCATTGTCCAAGTGTGGGAAAACTAGAGGTTGAGATTTATGAATTATTAATGATCAAGGCACACGAATGTAAGATGATCTGTTTTTATCCAGCTCTGACTAGACCTTTGTATATATATATATATATATATATATAAGTAGGCCTATATATATTTAAAGAGTTTTTTAAAATATCGTGTCACCGGAGGCAGGTTAATTTATGGAATTCTCTTCTTATTTTACTTTAAATGTGAATGGAATTGTTTTAAATTATCCTATTTTGTAGAGACATTTCCGATACTACCTCCTACAGAATAGCATAAATGTCATTACGTTAAATGCTGTATCCATAAGCGAAAGTATACAAAAATCTTTCATATATTGCAAATGTAATTGTTCTGCTTTTTGCAGAAACACATTTCTGGAATAGCTGGATAGATGAGCTAACGGCTGAATTATGAACAACCGATAACAATTACATGCTCAATGATGCAGAAAAGTTATATTTTTAAAGTCAGTGTTTCTATTCAAATACCCTTAATTTGATCAATTCAGTGATAAATACGCGGCTAGTTATCGAATTTCAAGACAAATCAGCAAACATCTGCTTCTCTAATGTTCTCCTCCTTTCTTTCTAAAGTAATGCTAAATTAATTTAAAGTACTGATTGAGTTGATGTCGGGATGCCACCATGATAAATCACCTCAACATTCAATCAAATGCAGGAGAGAAAACATAATTAAACGTACATTTCAATCCTTAAACTGTCTATATACTGCAAACAAGATGTTTGTGTTACATACGCATCCCAAATTACGCTGATGCTCATTTAATGTGATTCACTGTGATTTATGATGTGCTTATTCCTGTCGTGGTTATTTACCAGAAGATCTTCGTTTATTCGCATTTGAGTCCAAAAAAAAGCGACGCATCTTTTTGTTATTTAGTTCAAGTTTTGGTTCCATTCATCAAAAGTTCTTAAAAATAGCCATTTTTGCAGGCGATATAAGTCTATATAAGCCATGGCAAAGCAATAACACATCATGAATTGTCACAAAAAATAAAGGGTGCAGATTTTGCTCTGATACACCGTAACAAGATGCCACCTGGAGAATGCAGGGTCCACTTGACCTGACTTTGACCCAGCTTACTCAACAGGGTCTTGTCTAAACAGCCTTGTTTGAACAGGCATATTACAAAGCATCTCTGTCATTTCAAACACAATTCAGCTCAGTGTGAGGCTTTATTCTCCTCTGAATAAATCTGCGTTTATCAGTCCCAAACTGCAAATAATGTAACTTCAATTGCTGAGTGGATTTTATTATAAGATAAAATAATGCCTGCCACATGCACAGAACAATAATGACAAAATTCTTCCAAAACCTTTTAATATCATGTACAATAATGCACATTTATGAGCCTCCACAACATCTGTGGGAGATTTACTGCGATGACTCTACAGTTCCACAATCCGTATTTTCTTACTTACTGTATTTAGTCGGAATCGCTAGCGCAAAGTCACTTACCTGCTCTCCCTCGATAGGTGACAAACCACGCTTAAAAATCCACCACTCTTCTGTAAACCCAAACCATCTCTCTGCACTTAAAGTATGGAATGATTTTAACATGCACCTCTTTATATACTCCCATCCCAGAGTTTGATTTGCGGAGTTTATGCTGCTCCGTTTAGATGACAGTCATGGGAAGAGAAGACAAGTGTTTTTGAATGAAGTAGCGAACCCTCACAAGGGAAATTATGGGCAATTTTACATCTTGAGATTAGAATAATGGGTGCTCAAGTCGGACAAGCAGAGAAAAGGGGCTTTCAAACAGGGCAATTATGTGGGAAGCTGATTTGGGAGAGCACTAAAGGGTGATGGGATGGATTGATAGTGGTTTAAAGAGATTTCCAGCACTTTGAGGTGCCTAATTGAGGCGCATCAGCGGAAGCGAATCTTCGGGCCTGGAGGAGAGTTGACAAGGACGAAACCGGTTGCCGAAATCTTTCCCGGTTTGCCGGGTGAAAGAGAGTTCAGTGGTTCACAGCTGTCAAGAAAACCTCTCTCATTTGATCTTATTTACATTTGGAGCAGAACGATGCTGCTGAGTGAGGCCTGCGGACCCGGGCTTTGAGCTGGTGTCAGGCAGCTGCCCTCTGTCTTTACATGGCAACACATGCATGTCCCAACCGCAGTTGACCTCCTGTTCAACCACCCCAGAGGCCTCCGGTGCCATTTTTTGGATACGGTTTCTCGTCAAACACGTAAAGATTGGCCCTGCCTATCTTTATTTAGGTGTTGCGGTGCACTGAATCGTAGTATCATGTTCAAGTTCAACAGTTCAGGCACGGACGGAGCACACGGGGCCGAGGTGACCATGTCAGCCCACACACCCAGCTTGGCTACGGGTCTCTCTGAGTGAGCGATGCATCCCAAGACGACGCCACCTAGATCATAGCCAGTAATTGAAGGCCACACACCACGAACAAGCCCAATGGAAAACAGATACGTTACATATGGCCCAACTACAACTGCAAATATTGCATCAAACAGATAGCAGCCGTTTCTTTATGGAGCCTATGGCATAACTACCTCAGATGAAAGTGGTAAACACATTAGAGGGGATAAAATATCTTAGGTTTGAGCTATGGCCATTGTACACAGATGACGGGATTATCATGTTTTAAGGAGGACTAAGTGGCCTGACAGGTTTTAGGTGTGAATATGACTCTTTCTTCTCTATTGGAGGTAGGAGAGTAACTCAATCGCATGCAACAGCGAGGCGGGTATTATAAGATCTTCATGACTAATTCCATAGCTATGAAATGCCCAGAAATGACTCGCAGTTGACCAACCAACCATCTTAACCATCTCGATTTATCATACTATTAATCTAACTACAGTGGCAGCTCACGTTTTTTTCTGCTCATCCCTGTCAGCATCAGCACCCACATCCACCTATGCTTTGGATTTCACAGCGGTATTTTTGGACGCAAGATTTACAGAGCTGGTCACGCAGATGGACTCTTGTTACCAAAGCTGACAACGGTTGCTGTTAAACAAAACCAGTTTTCCCTGTGAAACATCTCTCAATAAATGTAAAAGTATTGGAACTACTTTATTTCCTTAAACCTTAAAATGGAGGTTTTGAAGAATCGTCGTTTTCGGTTTCCTAAAGGCAAGCTCAACCTCTTGTGGAATGGAAAAGTTCTAAGGATGTTGAAGGTTCTACATGGACCCATCAATGCCAACCTTTATTTTTAATAGAAAATCTTCTCCCAATAGTTTGCCCTTGTTGCTGTGCTTTCCTTGAGGTCCCATGTGAATGCCCACAAGTTACCCATCTCCATTTTCATATTCCCAAGAGAATGATGGATACATTGATATTCCAATATCAAAGCCTACATTAGACAGTGAAAGTGTTAGGCCCTTTTGAATATATTAATTTTTTTTTGTGTTGGATCATGGTTTATCCGCGTATATGATTTCTGCATAAAACCAGATTATTTACGGTTTCTGTGGTTCAAATTAAGGTTTTGCGCCCACGTAAAACCAAAAGGCAAGTTGCACAAACTTGAATGAAATCTGTTGTCTTTTTTGAATAATTTGAATAATTTTCTTTCATCATGTATTTAGGAGACAGTCCCTTTTTACTGTGAAGTGGTACTTTGGTTAATTAATTAAACTACTTAAGCACACAGTGTTCAGGCAACACCTAACAATTAGTTTGTCTGAAGGTTTGATATGCATTAGTGTCTGTTTTTGATTATATTTAATTGACAGTTGTAGTAACAAGCAAGCAAAAAACAGACAGTAAACAACAAACTGCCTGAGACATTAAAAGCACAATATAAGACTAATGAATCATGTTTACGGAACACTACGTGCTATAGGCCTGCGTACGATTAATTATAGCCTAC
This sequence comes from Enteromius radiatus, assembly GCA_032357445.1. Taxonomy (NCBI): domain Eukaryota; kingdom Metazoa; phylum Chordata; class Actinopteri; order Cypriniformes; family Cyprinidae; genus Enteromius; species Enteromius radiatus. The sequence continues at coordinate 696,094 of JAUCMS010000019.1, read as the reverse complement.
ACTTAAAATGACGTCTCTGATTTTAGTCAATTTAACTTCGCACTAGCTATAATACCTTGAAAACATTACCCATCGATTTTACATTATACAATGGTTAACAGATCATTAACGTACACTAAAATAATTAGAAAAGTCATAAAACCAATTTCCAATTAGGCCTAGTCTACGTAGCCTAGCGTTTGTAAGTCGCGGTCTTTATAAATCGTTAACCAAAAATTAGTCAGTTATAAGTAAATCACAAAGCGCATAAAACGAATATTTTTTACTATTTACTTGTATTATTCCTTCAGATTTTGGCACATAAAAGCCTTTGTATTAAATCCTCCTGAGGGATAATATAATTTTTTCACACCTAATTTCTGCGTGATGCTTTGGCATCGGCTGGACGATTTCTGGCCAACTTCCTTGAATAAACATCAACAACACATGTTTTCAGTAGGACCTACAGGAAATAAATTCTTCCAGAAAACATCTGATGCTGGTAAACTCCAGAAACGCACCAATCCAGCAGACCTGACCGCGCAAACCTTTTCACGTTATAACTGAGGTTGTTGTCTAAAAGTAAAATATAAGAATAGGAATATGGGCGCATACCATTGCTTCATTTGGCACGTGAATGTTTGTGAACAAGGTAAAAGTCGAGTTAAAAATATTTACAGGAGCTTTGAAATGTGTTAGCCTTTATTTCTAGGCTGTCGGTTACACATTTGTGTGGATATTGTGCATATCTATTATGACAGAAAGGCATTACACGGTCTTAAAAACCGATAATACGTATTGGTATGAAAAAGAAACCAAAACCGCGGGAAGGTGGAATCTGGGAGGGAACATGTTAAATGCCGCTTTGAAATACCGCCGCTCTGTAATTTGCATATACCTGTAGGAACCTCTTGGGGTTTTTCTTGGCCTGCGACTGATGCCTTTGTTTGCCTTGTCGATTCTTGTTGTGACCGACCATCTTTAAGGCTCAAGGCTTTATTTCAGTAGTCACCCCCTCCTTCGCTGTAGTCTATCTTGTTATCTGCCAACAGAATACTAATAAAATCCAGCGACTCCAACATGTCTGCTCGCCTGTCGCCTCCTACAGCCTCTTTGCACGCAGCCCTACCAGGCTTATGCATGCAAACACATCACAAAATAACATCTGTCTGACTTAACCCTTTCCTAAGAGTCCAAACAGTGCGATATCACTTACAAAACCGTGCAACTGTAGATCATTTAATGAAAAAGGCGGGCTGTGACAGGAAGCAAACAGAGCAAACGATGGTACTATATTTTCAATTCGCGTTTATTCAGTTTGACAGAATAACAATAAAACTACTTACAGGAATATAAAATGGTTCGAGCACCAGCGTGCAGTTTCTGTCTTTCGAAGTAACACGAATTTAGTGGTTCCGCTTTATTTAAACACGTATGTACAGCTTTCAACATTTTGTACAAGTCTATATAACTTATGTCCTGAGTCTCTGACATGCGCCAACACCAGCCCACATTGTGGGTGGTGAGGCTGATGACGACACAATTTGGGGTTCAATCGCTCTTTAAAACATTTTTAATATTCACCTATCAATGAACAAAACATGACAATAAAGGAAGTCGTTAAAACATAATAATTTAAAACCACTCTAAACTTCCTTGACATTGTTTAACCTACACCTATGTGCATATGAAATAGGTCTGAGTAGCCGGGACACATTGAAACATTGATATTATTCATTTTACACTACTGTTACTTCAACACAAAGCATTCATATCGACATATATGGTAGAAACAGTCCACAAAATGCCAACACAGGTGTGCTGTTCCACTCCAGATACTCGCGGAGCATCTTTCAGCTTATTTATGTAGAGTTTTCAAAAGTCTTTATATTAAACTCTTCCGTCAGTGTCTGTTAATACACGGCCCCCACGCTCTGTGGTGGTCCTGGGTGGTGCACTGGATGCTGTAAATGTGATCCCTGCTGGTACCAGTGATTGCTGTAATCTTCCATGTAGGGGGGTGTGGAACTGAGGGGTGGCTGGGGGATCTGCCCCCGGTTGACCTGGCTAGAGTGCGCGTTATTGTCCCAAACAGCCGGGGATGGAGGCGAGTTGCAGGCCATGGAGTCGCTGGCGTTCGGGCTGTGCTCCAGCGGAACCTCGCCGTTCTTGTAGAGTTTCTTGAACTTGGATCTCCGGTTCTGGAACCAGATTTTAACCTGTTCGGAAAAAAATAACGATTGGCGTCAGGTTGCTTTCGGACATATTCACTCAAATGAATCACTTCAATTTAATTGCTAGCTTACATTTTTAAACAATAAATTAAAGTGGTGTTAGAGTGAGACATATTTCTATTTAAAGTGATAGCAAAAGTTTGAAGGGATCAGAGGCTTAAACCCCCAGCAGGGAAATTAAATATTGAGAGATCTTGTAGCGTAAAGATCTATGTATTATTATTATTATACGTTATACATGTCAAAGCACCTATTTTCACCTTTCGATAACTAGAGTAGACAATAGGCCTACTGAATGAATAGAAATTCAGTGAGGTAATCATTTAACAACAGTAAACATCTGATAATCCCCCCCCACCACCACCATTTATTATATAAATCTTTTTAACAATTTAGAGTAAGTCTTTTTAAATATGTGACTTTGCCTTGACACGAAAATACGTTTAAGCTACTTCTATATAATTAATGTAATTAAAAAAAATTAAATTCGAAATTATTTTAAATAGGCCTAGTTATTGTGCATTTTGAATTAAATCATTTATGAAGAAAACTGAGATGTAAACAGGCCTATTTTGGAATGAATCGAAACCAAAGATGTTAGTAGAACATGATGAGATTTTTTTTTACTGTTCAGACAAAAATAAGATGTCGATTTCCATGGCGTTTCTTTTAAACATAACGAAATAAAGTGTTTTCCGCATATTTTGTTGTAAGCACTACAAATAAATAACAATTATTAATGTATTTATTACGATGGTAAAAATATGAGCAATAACATTTCAACACAACTGACATGAGCAACGTTTTATGGCCTGATAAGCGTGCTACTTATCCTTATCTCAGTGTGCTCAGTGTCAGCGATAGAAGTTTAAGAAATCACTCGAAGTCCCGGTAATTAATTATGTTAACAGAATGGTAAATGAATTTGAGCTCCAGTATTACCTGTGTCTGCGTGAGCCCCAGCTGTGCGGCGAGCTCGGCTCTCTCCGGCAGCGCGAGATACTGCGCCTTCTGGAAGCGGCGCTGCAGGGCGGCGAGCTGGTAACTAGAGTAAATGGTGCGCGGCTTGCGGATTTTCTTGGGTTTTCCGTTTACCATCCGAACTTCAGTCTCTGGTTCCTCTTTGACTGGAAATAACAACAATTATTAGATTTAAAAAATTGTTACATGAAAACCGAAAACATTGTTTCATGTGTTTCATTTTGACGCAGCTTAAAAAAGTCACTGAAATGCATAAATGAAAAAAAAACAGTTTCTTAAAGAAATGATACAAGCAACATTATATGGATATGTCAGTTATTGTAGGGAGTATCAGATAAAGAAATGTCAATTTTAGAAAAAAATGTTTGTAATAATGGCTGTTTCTTGAAATGTCTAGACCAACTCCAACAATACTTCAACCGTGACATCTAGCCTAGACTAAGCACCGAGTAATAATGATTAATCGCGTTACTGATGCAATAAAAATGTCATAATTGTTTTACAGCGACCGCAAGTCTCTTGTGATAAAGTAGAGGCAACTTTCTACCCTGCTTAATATATTTAATGTAGGCTATAGCAATCCTTTAAATAAACGTGTTTACGATCAAAATAAATTAGGAACATTAAAACATTTAGGGTTTTGTTAGTATTATTATTACTACTACTTCGCAGGAGAAACGCGAACTTATGGGTTCTCAATAATCGAGCCGCTCAAAACACAACTGTAGCCTATCATCTTTAAAAGACGACTATTTTCTACCAATAAAATGCTACCCCTCTGGCATATCTAAAAATAAATGTTAAAAAAATATATGTCAAAATCTCACCTGCGCTTTGTGGTGGCGTCTGCAGGTCTCTGTTGTAATGTCCGTATTGTCTGTAAGTATTGTAGGGGTACTCTGTCTTGGTGGGGTAAGGTCCGGCTGATGCCCCCATCCCAGACAGATTAAACTGATGATATGAATTCATCTGTTGAGGGTATGGAGGACTCTGGTAGTACTCGTGATGGCTGCTGTAATAACCCATATCTGTAGCCGATGACTCTGGAAGAGTCGGAGAGTCCTTAGAAGTTGGGTGGCAACTCATAGAGCCTGTAAGGTCGGTTGAAATACCGGGTATCTTCCTGTCATACGTCGGTCCACTCATCCTTTAGAGGGGGGAAAAAACAAAAACAACGACCGTCCACTTTATTTCCAAGGCAGACTTGAACAAAACATGCAGACGTTTAGTTCAGGACGCGGTCTGTAACGCAAAATCCTCGATGAGCAGCTTTCTCTAACTCCCTCGGTTGAAGAACTGAAGGTAATGGCAGGGATCTAGTATGAGAAACTCTGAATTATAGGGCGCATGGGTGGACGCTCGGCTCCTATTGGCCCATCGCTTCTGTGTGTTTTTTCTCTCTGCAGCCCTGAGGGCGAAGCAAAGAGTGTTCTCCGCCTCGCGCCTTAATGTCTCCAAACTTCAGCATTTGGGGATTTTGGCTGTTATAGTGATAATGAAGATACGAAATGTTGCTGACTTTTATCAGAGCTGCGGTAAAATAGGTTAGTACATAAATTAGCCTACCCGTATTTTGTCGTTGCATTAAAAACTATATTAATAGCTTAAACACAGAGCTATAAATATATTTTAAACAGCCTTAATTCTAATAAACATCAGTTCCAAGTACATTATATTATTTAGTATGAATAAATCAACATTAGGTCCCATACAGTGTTTTGTGAGTCATAGGCTATGAATTTAGAATATAAGGTAACAACAGCATGTTTTGTAAGTGAATGACACATTTAGAAATTAAGATTTGAATGATCGAAAACTATATAATAATAAGTTTCACAAGCAGTATGACACAAACTAGAACCAAACAAGCAATCTGAAGAATCTGTAGCTCATGTATCGTAATGTAATGTATTTGAGAAACTTGTTCTTGACAAGGAAGTGGTTCTTTGCTAAACCAAAGCTGCTGCAAAGAACCATTTAATAATACCGTAATAGGTCATATGTGAAAGGCCAGACGTGGCTGTTTTAAATCTTAAATAGGCTACATAAACAATAATTGATTTGTAAATGTTGGTTGAAGATCACTGTGCTGCTGGAGACCTTCTGATCCCATCAATTCGCTCTTTTCTGATTCAGAGTGTGTTGGGTGAAAGAGGCTGGAGAAGTTTATCTGCCCCACTGATCACCCCTGCGGCTCTCACTTGTGTGCCGTCTTTATTAGGGCAAGGCGTGGTACCAGAAGTAGCCCACGACTTTACCTCTAGCGCTCAAATAACATTTATCAGCCACTGGCCTATAAATGTAAACGAGGAATAGAGGGTGAGCCGACCTGTTCACTGCTGCTCGTTATTTCTTGTCAGTAGAATATGCAAATGCCGTGCACCTGAACGCGGCGTTTGACGGTAAACGTGCTCCTCCACGTGTGAGCTTCCAGCTTCAGCCGCGAGACATCGGTTTGTCACATACCTGTTGTGCACAGTCGTGGCATGTAGTCAAATTCCATAAAGTCTTTTGAGAGACATGCAAACCATTCTTGAGATCTGGGACATTCTGTCCGATGTCGGTGTCAGGTCTGGTAGTTTATTCAAATAAAATGGAATTAAATAAAATGAAATTAATGTTTTATTTAGCCTAGTCAGTCAAGCATATAATAGGCTTTGCAGGGATTTCCAAATATAGAGACATTCAAATCACCATCATTACGGTTTTTATTTGAAATCCGTAGCCTTTGCATGCATTGTCATTTAACAGTAAAATCTCAATGTATTGGATACACGATGTGACATTAATATTGTTTTGTAGCAGGAGTGTTTTCATTTCCAAGTTTTACGAAGCTGTGCTAGTTTTTGGTGTGATGCTGCCTCCTTGTGGCTTTAGTGCAATAATTCATTGCTGTTCCGGATGGTATTGTGAAAAAAAAAGATCCCATTTCTGCTAAAGGCCTTTATTTGACTGGAGATTTCAGATTTTAAAATAAATAGGCAGTCTTTAACTACTGTCATATTTTAAATGATTACATTTAATGATTATTTTATTTTATTAGCCTATTTATATTTATTGTTCTTTATTATGAATGCTCTTTATTAATGTCACGAGTTGCAATAGTTAATGATGTCCACTGAAGTATTCACAGATTCGTTTAAAGTGTATTATTATTACATATACATTATTTTATTAATTCTACTTCACAGGAAAAATCAGGGCTATCACAGTAAAACTAAAACAGGATTACAGTATATATACAATAAATGTTAAGTAAATTATAATAAAAAATTATAATAAAATGTAAAACTAAACATCATATGCATAGTAAAACATATATAACAACAAAAAATGACAAAAATGTACTACAAAATTCCTAAAGCTAACTAAAATTAAAATGAATATGGATAAAACAAAAAGAATACAGTAGTTCCTCTTACGAGAAAATACAATTTAATTCTTTGTACGTCAAAATGTCAAATGTAGACTGTAATTTTTTTGTAATTATTTGTGAAATTTACTAAGAATAAAATCAAATTCTGCACCAAACTGTTTTCTGTTTAATTGTTGCACCTAAAAAAAAGTAAATAAATCATTTAAGTAATGTAAAGTTAGATCAAATAGATTTTATTTATGTATCTACAAAGTTTTGATATTCATTTAAACTGGGTCTGCATGGATTTTTTTTTAACACTATGTGTTACATCAATCTTTTGGCCTCATCCACATCTAGCTATTTTTAGCTGTACAAAACAGTAGGTTTTGCTGCTTGATATAGAAAATGGGTGTGTAGTATCACGTTAGTTTAATGTATTTTCTTAATTATTTACATACAGGTTTGTAGTGCAAACGGTTTTATCGTTTACTGTATGTTGTTATTTCCCTATAGCGTCTAACGAACCAGAAACCTCACCCATAGGCTTATGTTCAGGAAAAAGGTAGATAGTGATTCTATATCAGGGGTCACCAGACTCAGTCCTGGAGGGCCGGTGTCCTGCAGAGTTTAGCTCCAACCCTAAAAAAGCAGCTAATCAAGGTCTATACTTGAAACGTCCAAGCAGGTGAGTTGAGGAAAGCTAAGAGATAAGCTCTGCAGGACAACAGGACAAGTTTGGTTTAGTGACCCCTGATGTAGATTGTAAAAAATGTGTGATGAAATACTCTAACCAGCAGGTGGCGCCAGTAACACAGTTTCTCTGTGATTTCAGCTGGACTGCGTTTTCCGACAGCATACTATGTGCTTAAGCTTACGTTGTTTTATTATAAGCGTTGTTAGATTTTAATTTAGTGATTATAAATATGCTTTACTTAATTAATAAAGACATATATATATAATTTTTTGCTTAGCTTTTAAGATTTCATGCTATTTTATTTATTTTGTATTATTATAAGGACATAATACAAAATGGTTGTTTCTGTTTTTTGTCTTATTTGTTCCACTACTATTTGCCGATAAAATTATAAAAAAAATCACCATATTGATGCTAAGGGAACAACTGAGGACCCTTCGCATCGAAAAGTGACGAAAAAGGGGTACCCTGATCGTCAAAATGCGACGCAAAGGGGTCTTCACGAAGCGTCAAAATGTGACGACTTGGGAGTGAGAATGTGTTGCACACACACACACACACACACACACACACACACGCAAGCACGCCTGGAACTAACAGGAGATTAAAGATGCGCTGGATATTTCTCTGATAGATCATGAGTTATGACAGTCAGCACGATCAAATTGACACAGACTCTTTTGAAAGTCCTGATGGGAGCTCTTGTAGAGCTTCTTTGTTTGATCTTGAAAGTGTTTAAACCTCTCTTTGTGGTCTGGTCAAAGCATTGAAGCTCTTCGGGGAAGCCTGCAATTACAGGATGAGTGTACAGTTCCACTGGTCACCCAGGTTGAGCGCAGTCTTTTGTTGTGACGATTACAAATAGTTCCGTCTTTCCTCAAAGCGCGTAATTTCCATTAAGCGCTCGCAAGTTCGCCGGAAAATGCGCGCAGCTGCGGCTTAACGCGCTGCCTTTGGCGGGAAATAGGTGTTAAATTGATGATGAATTAAGCAGATGAAAACATTGTCTGGGTGTTTTAGAAATATAAAACTTCCTCCAAAGTACATAATACATGCATGAAATATATTAGATTACAATGACAATACGGAAGTTTCCCTGTATAATGCGCCAAAAATGTGTAAAAAGTAGACGTGCGCCTGCTTGTTATTTCTTACGTCACACACACTGATGAATGGAGGATAAGAAGTTCGGAATTTCATTAAGGTTTGAGAGGCGGACAATAGCCCTCCCACTTGTGTTTCTCCCTCTCTTATTATGCTCTGCAACCAACTCAATTTCTTTAAGGAAAACATCAGAGAGCACTCTGAGATAATGAAGGTCAAGGTTCTCAGGAGGAACAACAGGAGCTCTGCATGTCTTTCAGCTTTCAGAGCACGCTCATGAGGGAGGCATCTTTCAATCTGAAAAGCAGTAGCTGAGAAAAGTATCCAATATCTTTTAAATGAATGAACCCGATAGCAAAGTAATTGTTTGCACATTAAATGTAAGCGTCTACTTTTAAGTTTTTGTCAAAATTTGGTTTAAATAATGTTACATTTTCATTCGGTGTACCACAGTATGTTAAAATTCAACCGACATGCTTTATTCTGATTTGTCCATATTAAAATTTATAAAAGAATAAGGAAGCATATTACATTTTACTGTCTTTTAAATGCGTAAACAATCTTGTTTTGACAATGACAAATGAGTAAAACCTGATAGTGGCAAATGATAATGGCAAATTGACAACTAATTAGTATATATTTATTATATATTGTAATATTATATTTTAGCTCATATTAACCTTTTTTTGCACATACTTTCATGTTTTATATTATATTTTAATGCTATTCAACTTATTCACCCCTGCATTAGAAACATCCCAAAAAAGAGGAAATTAGAGAACTTTATTCTATACTCAGTAAAACACTTGGAAGCAGAATCTTTCAGTGTTTGATACGTTCTTCCAAATACAAATAATAGTGTGTTTTCTGTTTCCTTTTGCTGACATCTTTGTTTCATTCATGCTGTAAGGCAAAGTCTTCCCAGAGTGTTTTAAGGCTGTTGTGGGAGGCAGTGTTGGGGTTATGAGCTCAGTGTAAGGGGTGTTAAAGGAAAAGCCCCCTGTAATTCACTCCCAGAGGACCACAGCTGTAAAAGGAGTCAGTTAGTAAATGACTGCCAGCTGTGGCTGGATGTTGTGAATGAAGCTTTTGCGTGACGCCACAAAAATTGATTCCAGCTTTCTATCTTTAGCTTTTTTACCCACAAGCACATTTATATGTAGAAAATTCTAGCTATTTACAGTGAGCTAATGATTTCTGGGGATATTTCCGCATCTCATGCGTTCTCCCTTCATAAATACAGCTGACCTCTGACCTTTAGCCGTACATCCTCTCCACCGAAGACTCCCAGTTCACAGCAGGTGCAACTCTACACTGCATGTGCTTCTGCAACAATAAATCACTCTGCTAGAGTATATACTCACTTCTCTTTAAGATCAATTGTAACGTGAATGACGCGAGGAAACGTTCGGATACACATGCAAACACAGAGTCAAAACAGCAGGCAGCGTCAACAACGGCAAACGAGGGCATCAGAGACAGAGGCAAGAGAATAATCCAGAGAGGGTAGCGTGGGTGGGCAACGGGTAAATCCAATAACACAGAAGGACACAAGGAAACATGGACGGCTGGGCACGGGGAATACTCAGGACACGATGAAACAACATTCAACAATGACCAGCGACTAATACAAAGACATCAAAGGCATTTATACACGTGACAAACAGAAACAGATGAGTAACCATAACAACAGATGAGGTGGGTGGAGACAAGGGTTCATTGATAGTAAGTCCATGAATGAAAACATAATTGTTAATCTCAAAAGTATTGAATATAAAAAATCTGAGCAGGGTTTGAGATAACATGCACTAGACATAAAAAATATTCAATATTCTTTTCTTTTTTAATAACTACAGAGCTACAAATTTCACAATCCACATGCTCTCAATTTTTTTTAAAGATATTTGAAATGCATCTAATCTAAGAGTCTGTTTATTAATAAATATCACATTGCTTCTCTCCAGTAAGAATAGGATCTGTTCTATTCTCCGGTTGTCCAGCTGCTGTCTGAAGGAATAAGCAGCTGGTCTCTCTTGGTGACGGGAGAGGGCTTCACAGGAATGTGTTCATTTCGCGGGACAGACTTATTTTGAAGTGCTGGACAGAACAGCTGTGGTGGGAGTGAAGGGGGTCCCTTGATGAACTCTGTCATTGCATTCAATCTCTTCTCATTCTTCAGCGCCTCTCAAGCCTCAGCAGCTACCATGGTGGCATTTTGTGCAGCAACTGCTAGATTGAAGATAGAAACTTTTTTTTAAAATAATAATTAAATGCTAAAACATAGATATGAATGATGTGAGATATATGTTCTGATACCTGAACAGAAGTTACAATGTCAAATCAAATAAAACGAGAAGGGGAAGTATTATACACAGTCTGTTTCCTGCTAAAGATAATAAATGTGTTATGTGTGTAACGTCTGTCCTCTCAGACAGTCTGTTGTGATGGCCGGTTCTCCAGTGCTAATGAATGGACATAATGATCTGAATGCTAGATTCAATTGAGTGTGAAACACACAGTTTTGTGGAGCGCTGTTCTTTCTGTTCAAAGAGAACAAAGACCTTTTCTAATACTCAGCTCCTTCCTTCCTTCTTTGTCTGGGTTTTCCCAGACCTTAAATCTACTTTTGCTAAAATGCGACTGCAAACATTACATCAATGAATATGGAATTGCAAAACAAAGCCAAATACCTGCTTTTACACGCCACAGACCTTCTTTAAACATACATCAATCACCCGTAGGTGATCTATGCAGGTGGAGCTGGGGAGGGTGGAGGGTTTCTGAAGCACTCTGTAACTGCTACAGCAAGCACTGGTCATATATTTGAGTGTTGGGAAGCAAGCTCATTGGCTACCAATTCAGGAGTGAACCAGTCAGCTGTGTCGTGTAATAATGATGTCAGATTGAGTTAGACCTATTGGACTGAGTTTCTGAATTTCTTTAAAAGGTCATTAAGACTTTTTATTTCACAATTCGGACATTTTTTCCCGACAAACGCAAGATTATATCTCACATTTCTGACGTTTCTTCTCTTAACGGCACATTTTTTGTTATAATATACAATGCATGGCAGTGTTATGTTATGGCATGGTTCGTTCGAACCATTCTTCCTGAGAAGAGGTGAGCAGTGTGACAGATACCTGGACACAACAACACAGGGAGAAACTCCCGAAAACATAAAGTCAGCTGTTGATAATGCAGGAGAGCTGGAAGAAGTCAGAAGCAAGCAGAAATTAGGCTTAATGTTGAAAACATGTTTTTGCTTTTATTACACCTATACCATCACCGGAGTTGTTCCTAAATCACTTTTGCCATTAAACAGTCACAAGCATATATCATCCTTACTGTCCCAGCAGTCAAAGAGCCTGTTTCAGCTCTTCTATGAAGTGAAGCATGCAGTGATGTCAGGCTGTGGTGGGACTTGATCACTCCATTGAGAAACTACAGCGTGATTTATTACTTCTCATTTTTCTTGAGGACACATCTTTCATGTTCTACTAAAACTCCATATGATGATATTTTCAGTATTGATTATAACAGATTTACTGAGATTTTTAAATATGCTTTGCATTATGTTGTGTTTTGTAATCGGATGAAGTAAATATCTGTAATTGTAACCCAAAATGACCCTTACCTTTTACTATTCTTTGCCTTTTAAAATGTAAGCCTACAAAAGGAAAATAAGTCAAATGAAATTAGCGCACAAAATATCAAGTCAAAGCAAACTATGCTACTAACTACCCAGCTAACAAATATACATTATAAATACATTCCTGTAACGTTCCCAATAAGTTATAAAAACGTTATTATTTGAATGTTCAAAACGTCCAGTTTTTTAGACGTTGAATTAACATTCTTGTTTGGTTATGAGAATGTTTTTCAAAACATTTTTAGAATGTTCTACCAACAACACAATGGTAACGTTTTTATGCTAATGTTAAGGAAACGTTATTCTAACGTTATGCACGTTTTTTTTGAGAGAACCTTCAGAGAATGTTAGCCAGAGTTACGAGAAAGTTCCTTATTAGCTGGGCAGTCTCATAAAAGTGTAATTATAAAGCCACCAACCCTTCAGTTTTGCACTTAATCTCAGATTGAAGGTCAGACAATGTCGCCTCACTTGCCTTTGTTATCAACACAATAGAATGTACACAACATGAGATAACATAGATCAAGGTTATATTATTTTGCCCCAGTATTGACGCTGTAAAAAACTGGTTATGTGATTAATATTTGAATTTAGATTTAACCATGATGGCGAATTTGAAATGCAAATAAACTCTTTTGTACATAACTAGAATAAATAGAATGAGTCAATCCTCCAACTTATTCAATCCATACTAAATGATAATGATTATAATTCGTCATAAATGTACGAAACAGTGTATGTACAAAAAACTTGCTTCTTTGAGGCTTCAGCAGATTACATCAAATTATGCATGAGATCATACTGCCTGCATTCCTCTCGGAGCGAAGACCCTTCCACTGATTACACAGAGAGAGGGGGGTTGAGTCGTGAATGTACAGAAAGTGGGCAGAAACCCTGTGATGTGATTTTCTCACACAGTTCTTACAACATGTATCACATAACAAGCCCCTATTGTCTAATATCTGATATGTTAAACACATGTAGCACACGCCCAAAGCTGAGAACCAGTGGGAAACAGCTATTCAAGTTACCACCAAAAACTGAGATGTGACTACACAATTAACTTGATTTATGATATTTATCATTTTATATATTAGAATGTATTTGCATTTTCATTCAGTTCAATATGAAAAAAATGTGTTACTTTGACATCAATATTAAGCGGACTGGGACTCGTTTTAAAAACAACTCATTTCTTTTGCCTATGTGAGTCCGACGACGAATGGAAAACACCAAACCATCTAGCCTGACTGTCACTCGCCATCTGCCCGACGACAGTTCCCGGCCGACCATCAGCTTGGTGTGCCCCGGCCTTTAGATTCAATCTGCTAGCAATCACATCACAAGCTAACTGGCCTCTGCTAATTCTGCTCAACGTTTGATTAATCTGGATCAGTTTCTGCTGTTAGCTGGTACCTCTGAAACCCTCCACCTTCCCCAGCTCCACCTCTCCTTTTTAAGACTGGGCAATATATCACACTATTAATACACAGAGCTGTAGATCACTGAAAAGCTATGCAATATTGCATTCAGTTTCTCAGGTGCATCTGATATTGCGTAGCTTGTCAGTGATCTACGGCTCTGTGTATTAACTGCTGCTCCATTTGAAAACAGGTGATGGAGATTTACAGCTAGTCAAAGAACCGGCTTTACTGATGATGAGATGCGCATGAATATAGTCCAGCCCGACTCCTTTTAATTCAGGTTTTAATTCAAGAGTTTTTGAATAAACAGGAAACCTTAAAGGCATAGCAGTTTATTAAGTAAAATTGTGGCTTATATAAAGTTTTGCATCAGTAAGTAAATGATCTTATGCTTATGAAGGCTGCATTTATTTTGAACACAGCTGTTTCCAACATTGATATAAAGCAGTGTATTGTTATATATTAATTTTACTAAAATAACTTTTTTAGGAAAGGTAGCTGGTCAACGAGGAACACAGTAGCATTTATTTTTGGTTGTCTTGAATGCTTTCTGATGAAGACAGTTTGAACCAAAACACAAACTATTTTCCAAATAGAGCATTATCTTCGCCATGCGAAACCTTGAAAGCCTCTAAGCTCTGAAAACACTGCTGACGTTTTTGTGGTCTGTATTTTTCTATTGCTTCACTGCCTTTTTTTGTTCACAAATAAATGCATGAATTAAACCGGAAGATATGGATTAGACATGTCAGAACAAGAGCTGTACCGTCAACAAAACCTTGTGTGCTTATAATAAATGATGCTTGTGCACTTGGATTAATTGCGAGGTATCGCATTCTCAGCTCCGGTAAAGTCAAGAATGGCACTAACAGCTGAACAATCATGATATGATCACTGACTCAATGACATACTCTTTGTTTATCCCTGACTGACTGCACTGAGAAACATAATGTCTTTAAGTTGCACTGCCTAAAAATATGGTGCAAAACTTCTCTTTTAAAGATTTTAACTATTCACAGAATTAGAATTTACCAACCTGATCTCACGGCAAGTTCGTACATATTTTACGAGGTGGCTAATTCGTACAAATTTGTACGACCTCACTCGTACGAATTCATACGATTTATTCTAAATCGTACGTATTTTACGAGATGCCAATTTGTCTGAATTTGTACGAATGACCGAAACGTAACCCCGCCCCTAAACCTACCCATCACGTGGTTTTAGACAAATTGAGACCGATTGAGGTCGTATGAATTTGCACAAATTTGGCACCTCGTACGAATATGTACGAATTGGTCGTGAGACTGTGTTGGAATTTACCTGTGTAAGAAGTTGTTGTTTACATAATCACACAGAAAGGAAGCAGTGGTTTTTACAGTATTTTTACATTGTCTACATGCCTTTTCTCAAACTAATATAAGAGTAGCGCTCAGTCAAAAGTCTTTGTCTTTAATTCATTGTACTTATTAGATCTGATACCACTTTTAGACTTTAAGAGACACCATTTTTTGCAACAATCTTAATGCAATGAACAATATATATATTATTAACAGATGATACTGTTTTGCCTATCACATACATTGGCCCAGTAGTGCACAACACAACAGAATTAAAAAAGCAAACATAAGCTCACAACACAATGACATTAAGCCACAATCCGATGCTTCCGATGACACGGAGCTCTTTTAAAGCCCTGCCCAGTTTTCCAGCTCTACTGTGACCTTTACTGTTTCACTCTGCTGTATCACAGAAACAGCACGGGGACTTCTGGATAATACATGTTCATGTGATTACGGTGGCCCAGTAGTGCACATTTAAAAAAGCAAACATAAACTCACAACACAGCACCATTTAAGTAGCAAACTTAAGCTCACAGTACAATGGAAATGCTCCCGACCACTAGGGGGCAGATGGTCTACAGAAACGTCTATTGTGCAAATATCTTGAGTATTCACGGGTGGTCTGTACCTGTTAATGCTGACATTAAAACATCCCCTGACATTATTTCAGTTCGCAATGTATTGTCCATTTTGTGGGTCCTACCAACAAAGTTTTACTACCAACACAGCCCGCTAGTACCTCGCACAATAGCCATTTCTGTAGACCATCTGCCCCCTAGTGGTCGGGAGCATTTCCGTTGTACTGTGAGCTTATGTTTGCTACTTAAATTGCGCTGTGTTGTGAGTTTATGTTTGCTTTTTTAAATTGCGTTGTGTTGTGCACTACTGGGCCACCGTAATCACATGAACATGTATTATCCAGAAGTCCCCGTGCTGTTTCTGTGATACAGCAGAGTGAAACAGTAAAGGTCACGGTAGAGCTGGAAAACTTGGCAGGGCTTTAAAAGAGCTCAGTGTCGTCCTCCCTTGACACACATTTGGAGAGCATTGCACACATAGCAACCAGGGTCTCCATGACAACGGCAGGCCTTGTCATCTAGGTGCGGACAGGAGTGAAAAAATCCCCAAAGCGTTGCACACTGCAGATCTGCACAGTAATAGATTATAGTCTCTCCAGCACTTCATCTCTGATTTGCCTTTGAAAGATAGTCAAGTAAATGCTGGGTTATTTGCTCTTCAGCCGATCCAGACTTTGTTTGCTTTATTATTGTTTGAGAAAGCCGCAATCTGTCTTTCTTTTACTAGACATTATATATTGTTCACTCAAATATTTGCCATGGCAATAAGTCTTGAGTGCTTTTGTCAGTATTCATTCTTCTCTCAGTATACACTCTTTTGTTTTTTAAGTTTTTCCTGTTTACGCCAACTGACAAGTCTGAAATGGATTTACAGCTGATAACCCTTAAAGACCCGAAGAAACAGACAGAGGCCGTGGGGTTCAAGAGCCAACAGGATTGTGCCGTTGAAGAACAACGTAACAAGCCTTGAAGTGATCCAAGATCAGATTTCTCCCGCTCACGTTCATTTATCTTAAGTGCATGAGCTGATTGAGAAAAGCCCTGAGGTGACATATGCATTGTCATTTAGCCTGTGAATACCTCTCATCGTGTCTCTCTCTTACTTGTAGTATTTAAAGGAAATATTTGCCCATATTGTTCCAACTAAGGTATATGTTTTTTTATGACATCTGTGTGAACTAATGACTAACTAGTGCATAAGATATTTCTGCTGTTATTTCATTTTGTTTCTTGTTTTCAGACTTTTTAATTTACAAACACTGGGAGTATATCAATAGGATTGCAAAAATGTTCCCAAAAATTGCCCTTTTGCAACCCTATATGTTTTTATATGTAATTGCACAGTTTAGTGAAAGGGAAATTTCATGCTTTCAATCTAATGTGTATTTCTTGATATGATCTTACATTCTACTGACAGGTTTAGGAGTTTCATTCATTATTTTTTTTTTTTATATGAACATTGTCAGATGAAATCAGGATTTTTTAACCTTTCATTTAAATATTTTTAGACCATCCAATATTGAAAGGCCCCTAATGGGCCCTGGTCCCTTGTGAGAGAACCACTGGCCTAAAGCCCAAAGCTTACTTCAGTTTCTTACACACTAACATATGCGTGCAGATCAGACATGCAGCCTTTCAAAGTTTAGTACATTTGATAACGTGCACGAATACAGGCTGCCGACACATGCAGTTGCGAACATTAAAAATATCTTTTCAACTAAAGTTGATGTTATCTCATAACCCTCTCACACACGCATTTGTCAGTGCTGCCGTCTGTGGTTGTTGCAGTCTCTTTAGTTTTATTTTCTACTGCGCAAGTATGCACAGTTACGAACATTAGTGTGCAAACTATTCTGGTGACAAAATTTGGGTCACACGATCAATGACACTTATATGCGTCAAAACCAACGTAGACTTTTGGCTTAAGGAGCAGTCCATCCAAATAAAGTTTCAATAGCAACCAAAATTCAGTGTAATAGCAGTACATTGAAAAAAATTTTGGCTGAAAAACAACATTCATAGCCATTGGTTCATGTGTGCCATCCAGTACATCACACTCAAGCAACATGGATGTTCGAAAAAAAAAAAAAGGTCTGATTTTAGAACATGATTTGTTTGTTCAGAGCAAAAAAACAGCATGGGGGGGCTAAAGGAAAACACAGTTTTACTGTCTGACAGTAGGTGGCGCTTATTGAAAAGTAAAATATCTTACACCAACAGTAGTCGGCGGGGGGTGTTGGGGTGGGTGGGGTGAGTAGTTAAATAAGAAATAAGGCGCTTTAGGGTATAATCGTGCATTATATATGGTTGGACTAAAATCTTTCTGTGGTGAACCTCAGGGCACTAGGTGAAGTCAGACCGGTGTTGGTTTACTCAGGGTCTCAGTCTGAAACAAATACAACTGACATGTTGTTACAGCACTGTTAATATACGCTTTATTAAGGAGACACACAGATCTGCATAATTAACATTTTGCTATAATATCCTAGTTTTTATCTCTCCTGGTGAGTCATTTGAGTCACTAGGACTCATTGGCTGTGTAATATTCACACTCACGGATCCAGCTCAGCATTCCCTTCATGCATATGTAAAAATGTTCTTGACATGTACAAGAGTAATATCTGTGTCCATAGAGAGAACAGATCCCGACTAGATTTACAGAGCTCACGGTATCATCTGTCGGGCTGAATAGACGCAGATATATATATGTGTGGTTGCTTCAGGTGCGCTGAGGAGCCGGAGGGGTGTACTGAGAGCATTTTACAAGCCCGGATGCTTCACTGACAAAGACACTGGAAATGCAAAGCCAAAGGATCCAGTACAGAGGGGAAATCCCACCTGAAGGAAAACAGTCATTAAAACAAGATCTAAATGTGATTTTCTGTGCAAGAGTTTAGTTAGTTAATGATAAGGCAGCTGCCTGGGCATTTATAAGGGGTTTTTAGGGTGTTACTAGATGCCTTCCAAGTCTCAAGGATATTCTAGTTATAGCTCAGTCTATTGGATATTTATTTCTCAACAATTCAGAACTATTTTATTTTGACATATTGGTGGCTAAGTGGAGAAATCTATCATTTGAAATGCAGGGAATTCTGTTTTTCTCTGTAAATTTTGCAGGAATTTATCATTAACCATTTAACAGGTTTTTACCGTAGTTTTTTTTACCGTTACAATCACAGTCATTTTTTACAGTGTACACTTTGATTTAAATAAAAACAGCGCATCTGCTGTTTGCGTTCTGTGGATACTCTCCGAAATAGAGCTACGGTGGAGGAGACACATTATTGAATAAAGTCATTATTTTTGCTTTCTTGGTGTACAAAAACTATTCTCCTAACTTCATAAAATTCATGAACGAAAATGAAATGAAATGATGTCACATTGTCACCAGCTTCACTGGAGTTGCCCTGGGAAGCCTCCAGAGGGCACTCCAGCCCAGACTTTGGGATACTTTTTTTTATTATTTGCCACTGCTGGTCAGAAATCATAAGCCCAAATGCTTTCAAAAGTATAGCAGGTCTCTGCTTAACTTTTGTGGAAATGTAGGTATCATTCAAGTCTATAGGAAAAAAATGTATGTGCAATAATAGTGTTTGTCTTAACAAACACCACTAATTTAAAACGTATATTTAAATCTGGTTTTGAAAGCTTTGGATATGGGAAAATATTTTCTGTAACCGAATAGTATCTATTTCCTTTTTTGCCCAAAATATTTCAGTGTTTTCATTGCATTGTCCATAATAGATCATTTCTAAAGCAGTCTAGTGATTTTTATGGGCGTACAGTGCAAGGCTTAAGGAAAACCTGGAAAGCTCCCAAAAGCACATCTATAGGGAATATGTATTTAGTAGCAAATAAAAAAATCTGCTTTTGTGTTTTCCCATGAGTTGGAGTCTTCCTCCCTCCTACAGAAGTTGGGGCAGTCTGTCATTTTCCTGTGATCTGCTATCTGCAAAGCTATTATTTTAGTTCAGTGGGTGCATCCCCCCCCACACACACCTCCATCCCCCACCTCTCCTGGAAAAAGGGAGGAGGAACTCCAAGGCATGACAAGGCAGATTGGAGCGGGAGGGTGGTAACGTTATAAACTTCCATGCCACAAGTGGAATCAAGCCTTGACCCAAATGCACAGACAGTGAAAATTAGAAACAGTTCATGTGAGGTCACTGATTCATGAGTCTATTCGTGCCGTGATGACCTGGGGTCAGTCGTTTGTTGGTGATACTGCTCTTATCAGGACTCTTGTGTGATGGCAGTTCTGCTCTAATCAGCTCATCTGAGGGAGTCAAGAGTCTTGATTCTCACGAGGAGCTGAACAAACACTTTTTCAGACATTTAATGAGAATTTGCATATATGCTAACAAAGCTTTTTAGACTGTTTTAAAAAGGTGTTTTTTTTGGGGGGGGGGGGGGGGGGAATGGAAATATTTTTTGTGGAAGT
>JAUCMS010000019.1:658725-676209 GCA_032357445.1 Enteromius radiatus | reverse complement strand
AGGGTGTCGGGAAGTAGATAAAAAATCACAAAAACACACCACCCATCCATGATGGTAAGAAAAAAAAATGTTATGTTTTTTGCAGTGATTCTGTTGAATGGTTCGACTGATTGAGAACTGTTTGTAGCAAATTTCACTGTTTTTAATTGGAAATATATATATATAATGTATTTAGATATGTATATGTATATTTCTTTCTCTCCCTCTCCCTCTCTCTCTCTCTCTATATATAGCCTAATTTTTTTTTTTAACAAATACAAAATACAAAAATACTGAAAAAAACTAATTAGGAGCATTCTATTGTGCATAGTGGTATTTTATGAATAATTAAGCACATTTTTACCCAATTCCGAATATATAAATAGTTACTTGTTTATTATAGCATAAAAAACGTATAAAAGTATAAAAAAACAACAACAATTCTATACATGTTTTAAAGTAAAGTGTTTAGACATCACAGCAAAGGGACACTTAAAATAATAATTAAATCATTCATAATCTTTAACATGTTTTCCTGTAGATGTTTTTGTGAAATGTGACTTGGACATGTTTTCTTAAGATCGCCACGTTACGATTAGACACACAGCAACAAGTGAAGACTTGTGTGTGTGTGTGTGTGCGCGCACTGCTGCGTTTAAGGTCCCTCACTCTCTTTCTCTCTCTTATCAGACTTGTGGGACATATCTAGTCCTCTATTTGTGGTAGCAGGGCTGGTGAAGTGTGGCGCACGGCGGCAGGTTGTGTGTGGAGGCGGGGAACCGAGAACAAGAAGAAACACCTTACAGCTCCAGTGCCAGAGAGTCAAAGACGATATGGCGCGTAATTGATCAATTCAGTCTCATTGGCTTTGGCTGTGCAGGTGACAGAGAGAGGGAGAGAGAGGAGGAATATCAAATATGGCTGTAAAGTCCCTGCACTTGTGCGTATTCGTGATTTGCGCGATTCAAATGAACACTGGATTTAACATTGACGTGCAGTTCCCGGTCATCAAAGAAGGAAAAACCAAGGGCAGCTTATTTGGATTTTCTGTTGCATTGCACAAACAGACCGAAAAGACAAAGAAGAACTTGTAAGTAACGTTACATGAATGATATTACATATGTCGAAAGTTACTTGTTTTGCTTCTTTTCTTTCTTCGCTATAGTTTAACACGAGGAATACAAATGACGATCGCATATTCAACAGCACAAACCTTTAGAAATGTATGCGACTTGGATGGATTGAGTCACAATAATTAATGTCTAGTTTTGAGCCTCCAAATAAACTTAAACAACACCTCTTTCGCACCTGCAGCGCAGTAATAGTGATGTCCGATTCGCGAATTCCGATTCTATTGAATCAATGATTCAAATGATTTGAGAAGCCTATAAAGAA
The DNA here is from genome assembly GCA_032357445.1 of Enteromius radiatus. Classification (NCBI taxonomy): domain Eukaryota; kingdom Metazoa; phylum Chordata; class Actinopteri; order Cypriniformes; family Cyprinidae; genus Enteromius; species Enteromius radiatus. The sequence continues at coordinate 674,835 of JAUCMS010000019.1, read as the reverse complement.
TGATTCAAGAGTACATGTTACAAGTATAACAATATTCTAAAATGCCTAGAGTTGGCTACTATTATTAGGAACCAGCTACCAGCTGTTAATATCAGCCTTGCGAACTGTAAAAGCATTAGTAGCTATTGGTTGTTCAGTGTATCGGTTCATTAAAAGAACCGAATAGCTCAAACGAATCTCAGCGCTAACCTGTTCACTTTCGCAAACGCAGACGCCACAATTTAGCTATTAATCTGCAGTTTTTGTATTTATTACCATCTGAGTTGTTCTGGTTAATAATTATAGCCTAACTAAAGTTCTTTTTAAAGTAAAATGCTGCTGGGCCGGCTATAAACACTAACAAAAATAGGCTACCTACCACCAAGCGTGTTCAATTTTTGTTCTTGTAACATTTGTCATAAATATGATATTCATTAAGCATTAAGCTACAATATATGTCACAATCTGATGGCATCACTGAACCATCACAGTACGTTTTAATCTGTTATGATTGCTTTTAACTTAAATAGTTACAGTTGTTTAAGAGATACGTTAACATGACTATAATGGCACCAATTTATGGTACTGTAAACAGTGTGCAAGCTGTTTTTGTCTATATCAGTTTACCATTCCCACAGTCTTCTAGTTACCCTCTGAGGTCATTCGAATACAAATCTGGTGAAATAGGACGGGTGTTAACACGCCAAGAAATGCCAGGAACAGCCAAAACAATAGGACTGTGTTCACACCGTGTAGCCAAAGAAGACAGGACAGTAGTATACTGCAAAGTATGAGATCATTGCATTATTTTTCTCCCTATTACGAGAAAAGAGACATAGATGAACCTATATACTCTTGCCGCTGGCTGTGCCAAAGAAAATTACACCTCAGGACACGGATTTATAGATGGAAGTGGGCTGTGCTTTCATTTCAAAGACAGGAAACAATTGGATATAAACTTAATCCGTTCTGTAGGCTTTTATATCTGTTATAGGATCCAATCTTTTATCAGAAGCGCACATATTTATTTACTGGCTATAAAGTAGATATCTTCAAAGATATGCATGTTTTGTGTGTGACCTTCCCTCATATCCTGTGCTGGTTTAACCTGTTGTCTGCAGATTGTTTATGCTTCTGATAAACCTATTGCCCTCTCAGTGGCTGCTTTCAAAAGGAAAACTCGCTGCTATTTATCAAAGCATGTAGCACCAGAATTAGCAGCACAAATATGGGTCAGCACCTTCGCTTTAGCAAGAAGATGGATTGTATGTGATGTATATCTTAATGTCGCTTATACATTTTGTGAAGCTGTCAGCTACTCCTCTGTTGTGGGATGCAAGGGAGTTCCCCCCAAATTGCTCTTTCCTTATTTATGATTTCCTGCTAATTAAGAGCCTATCGTCTAGTTTCATCTACAGAGCCTGAAGGCACTTCAAAGAACCAAGGAATCTCCTCGGTGCATGTTTTAGTTGATGACGCTGCTTTGAAAGTAATCACTTGAATCACTTCACCTCTCTGCTTCATCAGGCTGTTATAAATGCGCCTCTTAACGCAGTGTTATTGTTAAGGACTGGATGGATGCTGTGCCCTCTGGGCAACGTGATATTGTCCAGGCACTGAAACATGAAACGGGCCACATGGTCTCGGTGAGTGTGTCCATCGCTCATTGGCGACTGGGGACGCCGGTACAGAAATGGCGTTTAGGATCTGTGTCTAGGATGGCTAGACAGTTAAAGAAGACCCAGCTGTGCTCACTTTAACTTAAAAACACCCTGTAAGATGCTTTATATATGCTGTAAAACTGACTACATGCCAGCTTTTGAAAGGACAGCTAATAAAGAGAGTAGTGGATATTATATATATAAATAAATATATTGATTTATATTATACTGATTTTGCTTTTATTATAATTTTTTTTTTAATTCTTAAAATTAATAAAGTTACTAAATTCTGATGTCACTATGTAAAATATGAAAAATATGTAATAATATTTTATGAAATATTCTACTTATATTATTAATATAAATAACAATATTCAGTTTAGTTAAATAATCCTGCAGAGAGAGAGTAAGAGATTTAATCATTTTCTATTATTTTATTTATTTTTTTCTTTTGCCCAGACAGGATGATTTTCATTTCTGTGGTAGTGAAGAGTAAATAGTTTTTTGCAGTACAGTAATTAAAATTTGGGATAAAATGTGCTTAAGGAGGAAAATGAAGTTGTAATAAAACAATATAATATATCTAAACATGAGATTTTATATTTTTAAAACCTTTACCTGACATCGGTATGTCATCTTTGGGAAGAAAAAATAATTTTCTTTGTGGTTGATACTTGTCAGGTGCTTTAGAGCTGAATTGAAGTTGGGCTGCATGAGGGCATTTTATTGATGCATCTTATGAGAGAGATCTAATCAAATCTCTCTTTACTGTAGGCCATGTTTGTTCAAGCAGGACACTGCACAGACCCCTCTCTTCCCTCCAAATATCCTGAGAGATGGAATGTGCTTGGCTCAAACTTAAGACGTTTCAGTGAAAAAAGAGAAATTCTTTTTCGTGTTGTTTTCAACCACAAACCAAATGTCTGCACTGTCTCACACTTTTTTAGTTGAGCATAAGGAGTGTGAATAATGCAGAAGTGCATGCCATCACCCATTTACAATGTGCATTAACACTGCTTTAGTGCTTTTAGTGTTAATTGAAGAATTTGAAAGAGACAGGGGAGGTGAAGGATGAACCTTTATAGTTTTTTAGGGATTAACATTTAGTTTCATTTACTAAAACTATAAACATTAACATTACTCATTTTCTTTAGTTTTACTTAAAGTACTAAAATGTGTTAAACAAAAAAATAAAAAGCTAAAATCTAATAGAAACATGTCATTATTAACTTATTACTGCTAACTAAAACACCTTAAAAAATTCTGTCACTTGTGAAAAAATATGTAAAAAATGTACTAAAATAAGTAAATAAAAAAATAGAAAAAATGTATAAAACTAAAAACACACATCTAATAAAATGACAAAATAATATAACTGAAAATAATGAAAACTGAACTAAAAATAAAGTGAAAATATAAAAATATCACATTGTTGAGTAAAACAAAAAAAATATTAATGCTAAAAAGGTTTTTAAAAATGTACTTAAAAATTAAAACAAATCGTAAAACATTAAAGCATTAAAAATCAATAATACTAAAATAGCACTGGTTCCAAAATAGAGTGGTTCGTTCCAATCTGATCCTTTTGAGTTACGAAGAATCACATTTATCATAAGTTTATAATAAATATATCAAAAGTGTGACAAAATATAAGCAAATAGGACCAAATGAGAACTTAAAATGAGCCTGCCAGAGTGAACTCATCATATCCCGACTTGATCGCTTTTGCAGAGTTGACAGCCTTAGAGAGGACAAAACAAATATATAGTCCTCTCACAGCCTCTTTAAACAGCTCGAGTGCCCAGTGCTGCTTTATCTTCTCTTCCTGTGCAGGAGCTAGAGGCTCTTTGATTGGTTCTTCCAGTCCTCTGACCCTGTGGAATGCTGAGAATTCCTCCTCCTGCCCTTCTCAAGTGGACCTGCCATGGTTGCAGGTTGGGACAGGACCGAAAGAGAGGCAGAGACGTTTGGGAAGCTGCTACCTCTAAAAGAGAGGGGGATTACAGCGCTATTAGAGGCCTGCGAACCAGACATGCACAGTCACTTTCTGCCTCAGAGAGAGGGAGTTTATTAAATACTGCGCTTTTGTTTTTTGACGGAGAGTAAGATTGGAGTCCTCTGAGTCACACATTTAATTAAATGGAATAAAACGTGTTGCTGAGCCAAACCGTACTGTAACCGTCCGAGATCTGTAGCTCAAGGCAGTGGTTTTTAATTTGACCGGCATGATCTCTAAATAAATCCGTTAATGAGAGTTGAACCTCTTAAACATTTCAGCCCTGTCTTATAAAACATCACTCTTGCTCCATAAATAATTATCTGGTTTCTCATTCTCAGCTCCCACAATCCTCGCTGGCGTACCCCCCTTCTTTCTGATTGTTTACAATGAGATAGAAAAAAATTAATGATCTCTAGAGCAAATGTTTGCTTGGACTTTCATGTTCCCGAGATTAATTTTGTGTCGCTATATTTAAATGGGAAAAATGCGTTTGCTTATGCGTTGACAAACAGAGAACGAGCTGTTCAGTGCATGGCATGAATACGTGAGATTTGGCAACCCTCCGGCCTTCTCGTTTGATTCAGGTGTGGGTCTTTGAGAGCTCCAGCTGTGAGCTGTGATGATACCCTGTAGGATTCTGTGCTGACTCGTTGACCCGATGAGCCTGAAGCCAATCTGAAAGCAGACATTCGAGACCATGAAGATTTAAATTGGTTAAAGTGGTTAGTCTGTGTCAATTCTATTTTTTTTACGAAATGCAAAAAGCCTCCAGGGACAAACTGTAAAGCAGAAATGATCCTCACATCATTCCACACCAGTAGGGTATTTTTCTCTTTCACTGGAAAACATTAAAAGTGAATTTTTGATGAATATCCTGGCCACAATGCTACATAATCAAAGTGAATAAGGATGTGTGCTGTGTGAAGATTTAGAGGGCTTAGAGGGCACACAGGGTTTGGACCGGGCAGCAAACCTCTCACTTTCCCGGGAGTGCTCTCCTCGGACAGCACGCCAAACCAGACCACTAACTAACTCGTGAACTTAAATTAAATTAAATTACATAATAACCAGGACAAAATCAGTAGCCAGTATTATTTTAATCTCACTGATATATTATAGTTTTTGTTAATATTTTGTTTATTTGTTTTTTCACTTTTTTTTTCACATTCATGCTTGTTTGTTTTATTTGTAATTTGTTGTGTTTTAATCATGTTGTTTTTATTCTTTTTTAATTTTTTTTTTCATTCATTTTTAGTTTTAGTCATCTTAAAAACTAAAAATATGTGAAACACTTGTTTTAGCATTTTATTGTATTACATTTCATATTTACTTTATTTCAAGTAATTCAATGTTTTTATTAATCATTTATTTTAAGATAACAATACAGAATCAATATCACAAAAATCACTTTTAGACAGATTTTTTTCCACCTTATGAACAGCATAAACAAAAGCCAACAATCGATCAAAATCTGAGAACAACTAGCAGCTGAGCTGCGAATAGATGTAGCGTTTTATTATAAATATAGTTATTACTGTTACAGTTTTCATTCTTGTTGTGAACAGGTGGTTTCATGTTGACTGAAGGTTTATTCTCATCTTGATGTCAGTCCTCTAAGAGAGGATACATTATTTTGTGTTACAAAATCACCACAGAAGCCCTAAGAATTCTGAATTTTCTGAATTAGGAGATGTGCTTGTTCAGTAAGAATTTGTCAGCATGTTGCTATACTGTTGCTAGGGTTTTGTTAGGAAGTTGCTGGTTTTATATTAGTAATTGTCTTAACAGCGTTAGTAACTCTGACGTCTGTTTTGCAGATCATCTTAAGCTGAGCTGTAAAATATCTGGCCATCTAAAGACCCCTGTTGGGAAGTTGATGAAGCCCTCACAGGGAACTGGCTTTAATATCTCATCCTGGGCAGATTATATCAGGGAAGGAGTGAGGGTGTCTCACGCATAGGTGAAAATGGTCACCCAGGGAGCTGGATACGTTTGGTTAATCGCTCATCATTACTCAGTGCTCTCAGGAAAAGCCCACCTTTCAACACGTACAGGAGAATACAAATTAAATGACCCCCTGAGCACAAACACTGCTCACAACATAAATGCATCTTCAACCATGGGACTATTTTGTTAAAACAAAGTGATTTAAGGACTATAATGGTTTATTAAGATGTTAGCAGCCATGTACCTTTCACAAAGGAGCTTGTTTTTAAAGTGCCCCTATTATGGGTTATGAAAGCTTCATATAAACAAGAGGTTCACATGCATACAAGGTCAAAAAACACTTTTGTTTTCTTAAAGCATGCATTTATTTTGACCTTATTTGTTTAACGACTCCTAAGCGATTCGTTCAACATCCAGACTTCTGACTGCATAGAGTCTGGTCCACACTGAATCCTATTCTTGCCAAGAAATGACCTGAAACTATTTATGCACAGTATGCATGCATGCATGCATTTATTTATTGTTGAAGTAGAAAATAGTTGTTAATGATGATCTAATGACTTTTAGTAGGGCTGTATGACTACTTATACGGTATAATCTTGAAAACGTCATATCATATGCATGCCAGTCAATTTTTGTGCATCAATACCAAGAGATACTGTTTTTATTTGGCGTACTATATATTTGCATTTTCATTAAACCATGCTCTTTATTTTACATATTAAGTATCTCATAAAACTACATATATTATGGCTACCAAAATTAATGACTAATAATGTGACACTGATAAAAGAACGCAAATACTTTTAATGCAAGAATGATTAATTAATTAATTAATGGACAAAACATAGGAATTATTACAGAATTCTAAATGGATATTTATTCAAAGTCACTTAATCAAATGTTATAATTAGTGCAACCCACAATTAATCACATCCAAAATAAAGTTTTTGTTTACTTAATTTGTGTGTTTGTGTAATTATGTATATCGATTATGTATATATATATATATATATATATATAAATACACACACATATATTTTGAAAATATTTATATGTATATATTTATATTCATCATATATATATATATATATCATATATATACAGTAAATGTATTTAATATAGAAACATAACATTTGTCTTAAATATATACATGCATGTGTGTGTATTTATATATACATAATAAATATAGACACTACACACACATATATTATGCAAATAAAAACTTTTATTTTGGATGCGATTAAGCATTTGACAGCACTAGTTGTAATAGCTGTACATTACTGAAAGTGATATTTGTTAAAATCCAGTTCAGATACAGTTTTTTTGTAGATTTTCTGCAGGTTATTGTTTGCACAACCCCTGCTCATGTCTTTATGGTTTCTGATGTCGTGTTTGATGATAGAAGTCTCTTCTATTAGTGGTTGCTGGTGCCGCTCTGACAGGATGTTTGCTTGCTGGAGATGCCATTGACAGATGTGCCTGTATGTACAGACACACACCTGAGAGACACACACTCAAGTACAGAGAGATGTTCAGCATTGGGACTGAAGCATCTAGTCATAAATAGACTACTGTACGTTTTAGTGAATATTCAGTTGATATACTGTATTGATCTCGTAGATCTCTCATCAAAACAAATGTGCCTTGTCTTAAAAATTTTAAGAAAGCTTTGAGGAAAATCGAATTGTAAAGTTGAGAAAAAAAAGAGAATGGATTGTGCTGAGTTTGAGTGAAGTGTTTAGCTACTTGAAGAAATTCTGTTCTCAGGCTAGATTTTAGTGAAGAAAAGGTCATTTATGAACTGTTGAATCATGGCAAGTAATATTGATAGATAGCTTCATAATCAGGTTGTGAGTATCCTGCTCAGAGTAGTAATTTTGCCATTTACAAAAAGATAAATAGATTAAAGACTTTGTTCCCGGCTTGTGTTGTCAAATTCAATATGCTGCTTTACCCTGTTTACCGTATTTGTACTGAAATGATTATGTGGTCAGCAGGGAACCTCCCTGAATAATCCAATCACCAATAATCTAATCTATTTATAGAAAAGTATGGACATCAGAGAGGAGTGGAGAAGAAGCCCTGGTGTGACGGTGCTTCTTAGCCTTGTCTTGTTGTGCGGTTCAATCAGGATTTTTCATGTCTTTCAGGCTATATATTATCTTAATTATTATAATATATAAACAGTATGTAATATATTATTTCATATGATTTATAAACATTAAATATTGCATATTTAACAAAAAAATTCTTAGACTATTTTATATTATACTACATATATATATAGCCTTAATTTTCACAAAATATGATTTCTTTATATTTAATTTTGACATGTTCCTACATGAGGCTTATGAATGACCTAATATCAGCTCAATCATATCTCTATACGGGCGTAAAGATCTCGATCAGTCGTCTGGCAGGTTAAAGTGAGCATAAGTGTGGTGGATTCAGTCATCTTGAGGCATGTGGGTTGTTTGGGTGTTCAGCCTCAAACAATATGTCTGAGGATCTGCTCTGATTAGATTAGGAAGGATCACCGTGAACCTAAAAGTTGTCACAACAATGCATTTTCAAATGCACTTTAAACTAACTAATGCACATGGAGTATTAATAAGTGTTGAAAAATCTCTACTTTTGACAATACTCATACCTACTGATGCTTCACCTATTGTTACTTAGAGGTGGGTAGAGTACCCAAAAACTGTACTCAAGTAAAATAAAAATAAGTAAAAGTAATAGTCTGAATGGTTACTTGAGTAAAAGTAAAAAAGTTACTTAAAACTAGTTACTTTGGATAATATACTGAATGTCTATTTTTATTTAGTAAAATTGTAATAAATAGTAAAAAAAACGTAATAAAATTTGTATATATATATATATATATATTATAAATACACACACACACTAGAAAATCACATAATTGTTGATTATTCCCTTGAAATTATAATTGCTATTATTAATTATGATTTTCTGAATGATGTTTATACCATTGCTTGAAGCAACAGCATGCCATATTTTTACATGAGCATAGGTTGAAGAAATTTTCTTTTTGCTGTATAGTATTAAATCTCAAATGTCAATTATACATCGGATTGGTTTATTCTTTAAATAAAAAGCAACTCACTTATTTAATTTTTTATGGTTTCTTTCTTTATTGTTTTTTTTTATGTAATTTATTTCAGTGACGCAAAGCTTCCTCACCCTTATAACCTCTGACACGGAGAAGAGCTAAAACTCCTCACATGGCCGCTACTGAACATCTGAACATAATGAAACAAATACACATTAAAGGATTTTCCTCCTTGGAAATAAGTGTAAATAAGTAAGTGTTCATTTCAAACGTAGAATATCTATACCTGGGGAACTGTAGACAGCACACGAGGCGTTCATCTAACATCTTCATAGCTAGCAAACAATAGCCTTTCCAGATTTGACTGTAGATCCAACACACTTTCTGTTACAACACTGAGTGAGAACCGCTTCAGACGAATTTAAATATACTCTAAAAGTATATTAGTTACCCCAAAAATGTACTCAAGTAAATGTAATGAAGTAAATGTAACTCAATGTTGCTGCTAGCATTATACCACCTTATATTGTCCTACAAAGCAAACATTTTTACATTGGGTCTGTAAGTCACACTATATTGCGCAGCTGAAGCTTGTCTCAGTGTTGCTAGTTCTTAAAGTCAGTCTCACAGTTCACTAAACAGCCCTGCTCGCAGACATGCCCTAATTCCTCACAGCATTACTGGGACAAACTGAGGTCATGTTTTTTGTTTCATTTGAGTTACAGGAGTTTCCACTGATGTTACACCTTGGGCGATTACCTTAAAGGGACAGTTCACCCTAAATTAGCGGTCTGTCATCATTTACTGTTGTTACAAACCTGTGCAACTTATTTTGTTCTGGGGAACAGAAAAGAAAATATTCTGCAAAATGGATCTTCTTTTGTCTATAAAATAAAACTTAATAGGGTCCATTTTTTCCAACTCCTGAACATATAATACAGGTTTTGAATGAGCAATGTTCAAGAGTGGGAATCATGAAGAAAGTAAATTTATTCTTTCATATTTTATGGGAAATGTAAAATGTAAGATCATAAATCTAAGACATTAAAATACAGAATGCCATTTGTTGGCAAGCATGTAAACGTGACAAGCATTAGGTGTGTTAAAACATTCATGGTGGCTGAGAAGGATCAAAATGTAAAATGGCATCATGTATGAAGTCCATAATAAGTTATTTTTATGCTTTAGTTAAACCCAGAGGCTCTGGTTTTGTTAAAGTAGCAGGCTTTTCTGTAGGTGAACCAGATATACAGGAAGCATTGAGGAAACCTGTTAGAAATCAGTCATTATTATCACAGTTTGTTAGTTTTATCCACTTTACTTTCAGTCATAGATCTGTGTTGCTGTCCAGGAGAAACAATGAAGATATTAACAATATATATATTTGTGTTTTTTTCAGTCATCTCACCCTTTACTTTTTTCTCACACACATAGCTGTGATGGCCATATCTGTGACTCTCTCCTGCTCTGGGAGTGTCTGTGGAATCTCAGATAAAGCTGGTAGCGAGTGATCCTGAGAGCCAAGGCCTCTCTCTTGTTCAAAGACTCTTACTGCTGTAAACCCAAACTATGCTTCTTACTGTTAATGTGGTAGTGTAGTGCAGTTTTGGTCAATGTGTGTCCGAGATACCATCATTAAGAAATAAATAAATAAATTGGTACTTATTTATTAGTGGTACGACCTGTTTAGTTAAATATTGACACAGTATATAACACAATCTTCAGTGTTAAATAATATTAAAATTGTATTCTCGTGACATTTACTCACTCTAATGTGATTCCATCCAAACCTGTTGCTTACTTTCATCTGTGGACCACAATTGTATCATTGTGTTCTAATGTAGTCCAATGTAGTTTGGACACCAGTGTTTATATATATATATATATATATATATATATATTGTCTTTGTGCTCATGCAGTCATACATGTTTGCAACAATTTTAATGTAAGTTAGGAAATGTAATTTTTGGGTGAGCCTTCGTGTAAGGAATAATGTAACAGGAGCTTATCAGGTCGTCCATTGTCTCTTTGTTTTGGCTACTTTGTAGTGTCTGAATGTGTGATGTGTCATAGCGACGCAGGAGCCTACCAGCTGCATTTCAAAGCTGCATTAGGCTTACTTATGGGAACAGTCGCTATGTTTTTATTTATGTGACCTTTTTATCAGGTGACTTTCGTTGTTTAATATAGTTTCTTAATTTGCCATTGTGACTGTGATCATGTGACTTATATCCAATATGGCTCCTTGATTTAGCCTTGCAATCAGGCATGAGAAAGGTCACATGTAAGTGAAATGCACACTTTTAAATCTGAATTTGAGTATGGCATTTTTGTATTATGTTGGTTGATGCTAAAAGGTTAAAGGGTTACTCCACCCCTAAATTAAAATTTTATCATTAATCACTTACCCCCATGTCATTCAATACCTGTAAAAGCATCTTTGAAACACAATTTAAAATATTTTGGATGGAAATTGTCTTCTGAAGATGAACAAAGCTTTTACAGGTTTGGAACGACATGGGGGGTAAGTGGTTAATGACAAAATTTTAATTTCAGGATGAATAAACCCTTAGGTCCAGTTTCCCGTACAGGGATTAAGACTTAAATATCCTAAATTAGCAAAGGTCTAGTCCTGGCTTAATCTAATTCCTGTACGGGAAACCGGCCCTATATGTTTAATTATGTTGTGTACCAGGTGCGCTACCAAGCAAGTTTACTATGCTGCAAAAGGCAAACATATACAGCTGGTTATGTGATGCAATTGTCAAACTGTATTAGTTTACAAATGATTACTGTGATAAAAGTGTTTTGAGGTCATGACATAGTATTTATTGTTCAATAATGTACCGCATATAAAAATGAATACACATTTTGATTGCTTTATTACCACTGTTGTTAATTTATGCTGGTGATGGCAGTGAATTATACGTACAGGTACATTATTGGAGTTTTGCCAAAATGAAGGCAGTAGCTAGTATCTCATGCCATTATTTTAGTTCCTGTAAGTGTTTCTCCCACTCCTCTGTGGTTGGCTCAGTGTAAACACTAGTGTAAGCAGCAGGGTATCAGTGCTAGTATGAGACAGGCACTCTAAGGTTGGGGAGGAGAGTCATTCCCGCAAAAACCACTGATAAATATTAGTCATGGCTGATTGCTGGTTTGGTTCAGCACTCTCACCTGTAAAAAATTCTTCTAATGCCGTTTTACTGTGGGGGTCTTGTCTGAACATGGGTAAACCCACACCCAATTATGGTGGCTGTATTCACTATATAAGTGATACTCAGAATGGAATGTTTTCTGATGTATACTAGAAGATCACTCAACACTAGTGCTGATTTTATAAAAAAAAAGTTTCAGCAAAGACCATCTCAGATGGTATATTACACCCCTGATAGTCTAAGAAAAGCTTTTGCTATCAGTGAGGAATGGGCTTGAGTTTAACAACTCTACAAGTCCAAACTGTTCTTGCTAAGATCACTGCGCTGACACCTGGTGATAGAGCGTGTCCCCCGGGGCTCTGAAATAGCTCCCGTCTTTCATGACATTATTCACACGCTCTCAGAGAAGCTGAATATCTTAGGTCCAGGGGGCTAATAAATTGTGGTTGAACATTAATATAATTTAAATTGAATTTATAATTATCATTTTTGCTGTAAATGGGTTTAGTATTTAATGAATGTAAAATGAAGAGTAGCACATTCGTTTTCTGTTTCTTCACATTTTTTCTGTTTGTTTACTTTTTTTTTTTAGAGCTAGATTTGACTCTGATGTCAATTTGATTTGATAAACTGTAAATTCATTTATATCAATAGGTTCAAAATTCCATACTTTTAAATTCAATCGCCATTCATTTTAGATAAAGGCCTAAAAACCAGCACTCAAGTGTTAATTGTTTATTTATGATTAATTATGATTATGCATGAGTTGCTCTTTTTTTAGCTCAAGTACATGTTTTCAGTTTATTATGTGCACTTTCCACTTATTGCTACCTAGCAACCTCGTAAAAATCTCCTTTTTGTGACCCCATCTGCCTGTGAAAGCCAAAGCAGGTCATGTGACAGAGCCTTAAATACCATTAATAAATCTCACATTCAGCTGCATATAAATTTGTTTTGTTTGCTTTTTTCTACACAAGTGTGGGCAGATATTTGGTTACAGGACATCTCTGCCACTTTATTGAACTGCTTTACCCTCTTACCTTGTACTCATGTGCTTACTCATGTATAATGCTGTTGTTTACGATATAATATGCATTTAGAGAATTTGTAACTTTATTGATTTGAGTGTTTGCTTTTCTTCTGCAGGCTCTTAGTCGGAGCGCCCCAAGAAAAAGCCCAGCCCCAACTCAGCAGATTCAACATTAATGAAACCGGAGCTGTGTATTATTGTCCCATTACCACTGACCAGCATGACTGCGGGAGGATGGACCTCATCAGTACATGTAGGTATTTATGTGACTTATCAATAAACTATGCCTAAAGCAAAACAATTTGATAAAAAAGAAACAATGTATTCTCTTCAACCTCATGAAGACTTTTTATGTCACACATGTTTTATTCACAAGTTAATGTATTGTTTAATGGATGAAAAAAAAAAAAAGAAAATACTAATTAAAAAATAGTTTTGCGTTGTATACCTGTTTGGCCCCTGATTGTATTGTGATTTATAAAATACTAAAATACTAAACTAAACTAGTGGTGTCAAACAAATAATCACATCCAAAATAAACGTTGTTTATATATATATATATATATGTGTGTGTGTGTGTGTGTGTGTGTGCTGTGTATATTTTTTATTATGTAAATATAAATATAAATACACATGTATATATTTAAGAAAAATTTTACATTTATGTGTTAAATATATTTGAATTTAGAAGAATATGAATATATATATATATATACACATAAATACATACATAAAAAATACATGTATATATTTTCAAAATGTACCTTTGTTTCTTTGAATATACATAATAAATATACACAGTAAATATACTATGTAAACGAAAACTTTGTGATGAATAATTTGACAGCAGTACTATTGTTCAATACTTTAGTTTTTTAAATATATTTTTGAATTTTTAATGGTTTATTTGCAATCAAGACTGAGACCAATATTGAGGAATATTATACTATTATTTTTATGTTAACGTTTTGGAAAAATGCTGATTTTATCAATGCTAACTTTAGTGGAAACCATGATACATTTTTAAGGATTATTTGATGAACCTTTATTTTCAATAGAAATCTTTTGTAACATTAGAAATTAATTTAATTTAATGTCTCCTTTCTAATGTCTCATTGACAGTGTTGATCAAAGGACTATTGCAAATTTAGGGCATTCAGTTCACAGATTATATAATGTGTCTGACATCCACAGATCAGCACTATTTCTCAAAATTACCTGCTCCTGTTGTAGACATAAGTGAAAGTTTAAACAAGCCTCAACACGGCTTCACACAGCCATCTGTCTGAGTGCTGTCTCACTCCATGTTATTCAAAAAACCTTCATCTTCACATTCTCCCTCCTCCGTCAGGTCGGCCCGACTGTGGCAGGTATTTGCTTCAGAGTTAACATGATACGTTCAGCACAGGAAGCATCTGTGTAACATAAAAGTTACTTTGAGCAGACCCAGAGCCTGTCTGTTCTGGTATACAGCATTTTAGCATTTAGACATTTCTTGGCTTAGTACTTGTTAGATTTTTACCTTTAATACTTGGCGTGGTGTTTAAATATACTAAATAAAACATAAGAAAATACTTTACAACCCCAACCTATTATCACTGGAAATGTGCCTGCAAATATAATATAGACGTGCCACGGTCACGTATTAAACGTGTGTTTTAGCGCCACTCTCTGGATATTTCACTTTGCAACTTGCAGCGAAACTTGCAACAAGGTAGCTACATAAATACAGAACTGTATGTAGAAGCATGTCTTTCTGAAGTGCCTGGGTTGCATAAACTCAGCATGGTGTCAACTTTAGCACTAACCTAGTCAAACTTTTGTCTCAGCACAAGCTCTCTGAATATGATATCTTTTGAATCCATGAGAAATGGGTGAACTATTCCTTTAATAAAATTTGAAACACATTTTCACTTCATTGTAAATGAACTACAGCTAAATGTCCGACAATACTTCATTCAGTTCACACTACTTTTGAAGTATATTATTTCCACTGTAAATACTCAGTTTTTAAAGCTTGCTCATGTTATTATTTGTGTTCAATTAAACAACTGATCATGCTGCTGCCTCATCATTCAGATTCAGATAGAGAGCAATGCTCTCAGGCAGACTGAGGGATAAAATCAGTGCTTTCTGATGGGGTTTGTTTCTTCTCCAGCTCAGTCAACAGAGATGGTGGAGGGCATGTGGCTAGGAGTCACCGTGGCCAGTCAGAGGAATGGAGGACGTGTACTGGTGAGATCTTTTGTTCCTTTTTTATATTATATCCAAAGGCAATACCATCATTTAAAATGGACAAACAAAACAGTTTGGCTCCCTCCTCTGGACTCAATGAGAGGGTTAGAGTGCAGTTCAAGTCCTGCTTTTACACTCCTGCCTGTCGTGTTTAAATCATCTTGAACCCCTTGATTAGCTTTTTGAGGTGTCATTGGTTAATGATAAACTTTAAGATGTTTTCATGAGTAGAAGTCGTCACCCTAGTAGGCCTGGGGCTGGGACAATGTTCATGGCTCGTCATAAATAGTCAATAGTATTTTAGATCTATTATGTTTTGAAAGAAGTATCTTATGATCGCCAAGGCTGCATTCGCTTTAATGAAACATACGGTAAAACTACTTGTAATATTGTGAAGTATTGTTATAATTTCATGTGGAAAAATTAAGACTTATGACTGGTTTTGTGGTTCAGGGTCACATTTGGGAACTGATTTGAAAACTGATTGTAATGTTGAAAAGCGTTTCATGCACTACAGTGCCATTCAAAAGCTTGGGGTAACCAGGTTTTTTATTTATTTTGGGAACTTTCTATTCATAGAATCCTGAAAAAATGTAGCATGGTATCCACAAAATATTGATTAGCAAAAACATCATTAAAATAATGATACTAAGTATTAAAATGATCAAATGAAAAATAATTACTAATAATTTAGCAACAAATATAACAATGATTCCTAAAAGATCACGTAACACTGAAAAAATCTGTTTTACATAACAGGAATAAATTACATTTTATGATATGTTCAAATAGAAAGCATTTATTTTAAATTATAATAATATTTCACAATATTCCTGTTTTTCTTGTATTTTTGATCAAATAAATGCAGGCTTGAATAGCATAAGAGGCTTGTTATTAAACATCTTAACCTTATCATTTCAATGTGTAGTCTATTTTTTAAAGACTCTAATGTGCCCTAGAATGCATTGAGAGAATATTTTAAATTGTTGTCTGATATGTACATAGAAGGTATGTAGCTTAGGTAAGG
>JAUCMS010000019.1:643060-653249 GCA_032357445.1 Enteromius radiatus | reverse complement strand
TAAAAAATATCGATACCAAATTAAAAGCTTCTAAATATCGATATATCGATACTCCAGCATCGATGTGCACATCCCTAAAAAGCGGGCTTTCCACACAAAAAAGTGCATGTCTCATTAGTATGAGAAAAAAATTGATTGTCGGGCTGGAATCGGGCTCGGACATAAATATCTGAATGCCTGTCAGACGCGGGTCGGGCTCGGACAGAAAAATGCAGCCCGATCTGCACTCTAATGTGCATGTTTGTTGTGTTACCGGTTTTAGTCGATACTGTTTTACAACAAATGCGACATACCGGCTCACCACGGTCTTTCGGTTTGAATCCGAAGTGCTCCCACACGGCAGCTGCTGCGTCACAACTTGCGTCTCGTCTTTTTGCTCTTCTTTGCAGTCGTGCCTCAAGCACTCCTGCCTTCCCACACAAAGTCCATGTGACTGACAAGCGCCGCCTCCCCACACAAAAGACAATGCTACTGACAAGAGGGTTCGCTTCTCCTACGCTATTCAGTTGCGGATAACAAACAAGTATGCAAATGAAATTATCGCTGCCGGAAAAATTATCGAGGGCATTTTTTTTATCGTGCGATTAATCGATTTATCGACTATCGTGACAGGCCTAATTGTACTTATATAAAACAAAATTGTACTGTAACTAAATTATTCGTACTTACAGTTTTGTAATTACGTATATGTAGATCTAATAGTCAGCTACTGTTACACATTTGTAACGAACCGAGTCTGTTACACAGCTACTTAAGTATCCAAAAGGTTGTCACATTTTGCAGACTTTATACAACGTAATTATAAATTCAAGCACACAGTAAAATAAAGTGTATCAGTATTGCATATGGAAAATTTGCATAGGATTAGATACAGCTAAGTGTTATGCCACTATGATTCAGTAATGTGAGTTTAGTGAATGTAAAGAAGCAACAGGATTAAAAGCTGTTTTTCTCCGGTCTGCAGACTCCTGTGAGCGACAAACTTCAGCCCATAGCGTTCGCTCTGAACGTGTCTCTAAACCAGCAGAAAGCAGCAGCAGCGCAGCAAACGCTCCAGAGTCTGGATGAATTCCCTGTGCTGAGCGGCCAGCAGATCCTGACCGACAAAACCGAGGTACAAACCAGGTCACTTTTCCATCCCAGCTGAACAGAACCCTCCGCTGACAGCTCTGGTGTGTTTGTCCTCAGATCAACTTTCATAAGGAGTGTGGAGATGACAACAGATGCAGCAGTAACCTGCAGCTCACAGCCATGTTTGCTGATGAGAATTACGTTCCCTTCCCCACGTGAGTATGAAAACTGCTCAATATCAACAAAAGTAAATATGTATGTTTATTCATATTTAAGTTGAGTGAATTCAGTTATTATCATGTAATTTTGTCAGGCTTTTTCATAAATCTTATCATTAATAATTAATAGCATGGTGTTTACTATATTTTTTTGTTTAATTTATATGGTTAAAATAGTTTTAATAAATTAATTCTAAAACCTGAAAAACATAATATAGATGGCATAAAAAGACATACAATTATTACAATTAGTATTAATTTTATAAATAAGTTATTGGCAACTTATTCAATATTATATATTATATTTAGTAACTCTTAAATGAATAGTTATGCGTACATAATATGTACAGTGTATATTTTTATTTTTATATAAACACACACATGCATATATATATATATATATTTCCGAAAAAAATATATTTATATATTAAATATATTTTATAAATAATATAAAGTATATTAATATAAATATATACATGTAAACAAATGTGAATTTTTTTTATACATATATATATATATATATATATAGTTTATGTGTGTGTGTATATACACACACACACAATAAATATAAAAAGTACACATATATATATTATGTGAACAAAAATGCTTATTTTGGATGTGACATTTGAAAGCATATATTATATTATATTATATTGCGAAAATATATTTTCATATAATATATTATATATATATTAACATATAATTATATTATATTTCACAAGCTACTGTCTTCCTCAAAACAAATGTTTAAATACATATGGTAATTATGGGATGTACTGGTTTGTTCACAGTCAGACTATGGAGTTCAACAGTAACATTAAGAAGCTGGTGATGATGGTGGAGGTTACTAACACGCCGGAAGAAAGCAGGCAGGCCGAGGACGCCCATCAGGCCATGCTGAACATCACCATCCCTCCCTCACTCAAATACTCAGGAGTGCGCACTCAGGTGAAGCCACACAGAGGCGCTCTCTCACTCTTCATCTCACCTCCACAGTAGAGATCTCTGGAACATCTCAAAGCTAGAAAACAACTACATTTGAGATCAATTCTCCTGTTTTTTACTGTACAGTGTTGTTGTTGATTTGGGGTTTATTTTGTACAAAATGTTGCTATAAATTTAAATGCATTATTTTCATAAGTAAAATAGTTGTGTAATGTAGGTGTTTGTTATTATATTGTACTATATACTCTAATACAGTTAGCAAGTAGTAATTGCAAAATGTATTTGTAACTTACCAAATATGCTATATTATAATACAATTATATAATATAATAGAGTATAATATAAAAACCAAAATAAAAGTTTTTGTTTATATAATATATGTGAGTGTACTGTGTGTATTTATTATGTATATAGAAATACACACATACAGTATATATTTAGAAAACATTTGTATTATATATAAATGTTTAGAATATTTGTTTATTAGATACATGCATGTGTGTGTGTGTTTATATATGCATAATAAATATGCATACTACACACACATACTGTATATTATGTAAACAAAAACTTTTCATTTGCATTAATCACAATTAATTGTTGCCCAGAACTACTTATAATATTATATTATATTATATAAACATTAAGGTTGTATAGTTTTAATAAATCAATGCTATGTTATATTATTTAATGTTATATTTATGAATAGTTCAATGTATGCTGTTCGTGTCTTTCTTGGTTTATCTTTATTACAGTCTGGTTCCGGTGTTGAGTGCAGGGCAAACGAGACTGTGATATGCGATCTGGGAAACCCATTTAAAAGCAATCAGAAGGTAGCAGTCTGTTTTCTCACTGAAAACATGTCCAGAGTGTGACCTTTCTGAGGATTTGCATGTTAATTAAAAAAAAGCATCTCCAATGGCTCATTTTTCACAGGCCATTTAAATGAGCTCAGCTAATCAGACTGTACAGCTGATATGTTTTGCTAATTTGCTCTCACCCCTGATTTCCATCTCCACAGACCTCATTCATAATCATCTTTGAGACTTCTGGTATAACGCTTTACACCGAGCAGATTGAGTCTCAGCTTCAGCTCTCCACGTAAGTCTAGAATAACTGAAAAGCTGTGTTGTTTATACAGTGTACAGTTTCCCCTCACTGCAGTGTTGACTTAATGTGTTTCCTGAAGATATTTGTGAAGGACTTCTCTTTTATTGTGACTGACTGAATCTGTTTATCTTCAGTATCAGTGAGCAGAAGGATCTGTATCCTGTTCCTGTCACCCTCAACGTCAAGAACACGGTCCTCACTACTTTTTCCCTGTATGTACTTTGATATGTTTTTCAAATTCTGAAAAAATTTGGAAATTTACAAGAAAAAAGATTCATCTGTGCATGTTGGAAAAATTCACTTAAAGGGCTCCTGTTATGGATTTTCAAAATAACACGGCTCTAAGTGAATGAAAACATTAAATCTGAAAATGCACCGTGTATAAAGTGTTTGTCTCTCAAAAGAAAGAGTCGACTCTGAATGAGTGAAATGAGCCGTTTTTACCATGCTGAAGTTAATAAGCATTTCATTAGCATATTGCCTGCCCACTTGTTGGTCCGAATGAAAATGCTAATTTATTCTTTGCCACTAGGTGCCACTTTTGGGAGTTGTTTGGGAGTAAACATAAATGCATATTATAGAAAAAAAAAAAAAAGTTATTTTTTTCGACCTTGCATGTGTGGCAACCTGTTGTTGAGGACTCCCAAAACCAAATTGTTAACCTTTCATAACCCATAATAGGATCTCTTTAATTGTACTAAACGTATTGTTAATACACTGTTCATGATGACAATGACACTTTATAGTTAATGCTTTATCAAATCCGTATTTGAAGCAAAAACAGTTCTTATAAAACTCTTTTTTTGATTCAGTTTGTTCTCTTTCTGTCGTGTGCAGAGAAAAGCAAGTGATTGACACGTCGTTCAGTGGCAGTGTGATGGGAGAATCTGCTATGAAGAGCACCAGTGATGTGGGCAGTCCACTAGAGTTTGTGTTTCGTGTGAGTGCGGCTTTAGCTTTCTTTGGATACATATCAATTTTAATTACAAGTTGGTTTGCAAGCTTTTAGTGGACCATGTGAGGTCTAAGAATGGTAAAGCTGATCTGTACTGTAAAAGTCATCAAACCATGTGAGAACTAGAGGTCCTTTATGATCCAATACCTTCTCTGAGGTATAAAACAAAATAAAAGTTTTTGTTTACATAATATATGTATGTGTACTAAGTCATAAAATGTTATTTTTATATATGTAAATATATATATATATAAATTTTATACACGTAAATACATGTAAATATTTTCAAAATATATACTGTATGATTATAAATATACACAGTACACATATATATTATTTAAACAAAAACTTTTATTTTTGGATGCGATTAATCGTGATTAATCCGAATTTTCATATATATATATTTTTATTCATACATTTGAAGTCAGAAGTTACTGTTATTTACCCACATTCTTCAAAATATCTTTTTTTGTGTCACACAGATGAAAGATATTAAGTTTGAAATGACACAAGACTGAATGTCAGAATTTTCAGTTTTATGCTGACTATCCCTTTTAAGCTCCTTTTAAGCAGTTCGAAAAATGTTCTTTGTTTCCACTTCCCAGGTGCGCGTGCTGGGAGAACCTCTGGGAAATTTGGGAACTCTGATGATTGACTTTGAATGGCCATTTGAGGTAACCAATGGGAAATGGCTGCTGTATCTCACAGAGATAGTGATCAAAGGAGAGTCAGAGTCACGTTGTGTCCCGCCGGGGAAGGTTGTCAACCCTCTCAACCTCACAGTGAGTTTGATGAAATACAGCAGCCCTCAGTAACTCACTTCCAATTTGATTCATTCTATTCAATCGTCATCCTACATCTCTTCCAGTTGTCAGATGGAGCTAACAAACGGTCTAAAAGAGACTTAGACTCCGGATATCCCCATCCAGAAGCTTCTGTCACCGTCCTGTCACTTCGTAAAGTGCCCCATTTGCTGGTGAGGGAAGAGTCTGCTCTATTTTTCAATCTGTCCCACCAGATTTTCAAATGTCAATAAGCATGGCATTTATCTCTGTTCAGGAGTGTTTAAAGCAGACGGCTCGCTGCATGACCTTCTCCTGCCCGCTGCACAACATGTCGACTCAGGCGGAGATCAGAGTCAGGTCTCGTGTGTGGAACAGCACCTTGCTGGAGGTTTGTGTTAGCAGCTGTTTGGGAAGTAATCACTAAATGGTGCTCTCTGAATGACTCTGCATCTCTATGGTTTTCTGGCAGGATTACGCCAGTGCCCTGCGAGTGGAAGTGAAGGGCCAGGCCACACTGAGACTGCTGACGGATAAACCGGCCATCAAAATGGACAACCAAACCAGAGAGGTCAGAGCTGTTTACCCAATAATGAATTTATCTGTCAAACTCTACAAAAAAAAAAAAACGATTAGCCCAGTAGTCCAGACGACTTTAAAGGAGTGAAAAGTGAAAATGTTTTCATCATTTACTCACCCTCAAGTAGTTCACAACCTGAATGAATTCATTTAAAAAAACATGTTTTGGGTCACCATTGACTTCCATAGTAAGGAAAAAAAACAAAGAAATTCATACAGATTTGGAACTACTGGAGGGTGAGTAAATGATTTTTGGTTGAACTATTCCTTTAAGTTTTAGTCTTCTGAAATATCTTGGGATTTATGAACTGGTTTTTAAAAGACATATTAAAACTGGAGCTGGATATCGATACCGTGTCTTTTTATAATTGATCAACTTTGCAGTATTGTCACAGTTATTGAATTATCTCGGTTCAAGCTGAACAATAACTCTGCTGTCCTGTGATTCTGCTGAGAATTAAATCTGTTTCATTATTGATCAACTGCTACATCAACACTGTTAGTGAACTGTACTCAATCAATATTCAACCATATTAAGCTGAACAATAACACTATTGTCTTCTGCAGAGCTGCTGTGAAACTCATTTGTTTTGATTATTGATAAACTTTACATTTAACATCAACGTTAGTGAACTGAATCAACGCTGGATGAAATTCTGACCGATGTTTTACATTTTTTTACAATATTAATTATTTATTTTATGAGGTATTTTCCTGTTAATTACTGTTTCATAAAAAGTCCAAAGTATATAAAAATAATGTGTATAAATATATGTAAAATACACAAGTCATTACTTACCAATTTTGACATGAAGGAGCTAACAATGTTTAATTCTGCTAATATTTAGCTGTGCCAGTGGCACCATATTTTATGTGAGAGCTAAAAGAAGGTTTTTAGTAAATAATGGCATAAATTCTTCACACAACATGATTAAATGACTTAAATAAAGTACTTAATATCGTGCACAAGTCATATAAACTGCTTTTTTGTCTTGTTCAGAGCTTGAAAGCAGATAGTCACTAAACTCTTAATCATTTTTTCATGGCAGAATGTTAAAGTTTGGTGTAAAAATCCGTTTGGATGCACAAATCCTTTTAAATATTCTCAGTGTAACTTCTAATGGCATTGCTGGATGCTCATCTAATTGAATTGTCTGTAGTTTTCAGTAAACATTGATCCGGTGCTGGGAGAGGAGACGCCGTATGAAGTTCCTCTCTGGATTATCATTGTTGCTGCGGTTGCAGGGATACTGTTATTAGGCATCATCAGTCTCATTCTGTGGAAGGTATTTGCACTTTTATATTTGTTCAACAAAATTTTCAAAAATAAAAATTGCCCATCACTCAGAATAATCAGAAATCCAGGTCACAATTGGGCTGGGAAGTGTTATGATAGAATTAGAAGTAGAAATACGTCACCTAAGAAATTCTGTTAGTTTGTGTGGATACAGATCAGGAAATTATTTATTATATTAAAATTTACCACCAACCTTATGTGTGGTCACATCAACTTTATTACATAAAACATTTTATTATGTTGCTTTTATTTTGTTTTTAAGTCAAGTGTTGCATAATGTTGGGTTAAGCTTTGTTTTAGTTTTTACTGATGCAGGATTTTTTTGTTTTGTTATAATTAATTTTACATTACGGTTTGCATTAATTCGTTTTCTGACAAAAGAGAAAATAATGAAATGAAGTGAAAAGATTAAGTATTTATTTCACAAAAAGAAGCACAAGCACAAATTATTATGTCGTAATATAAACTATGATTTAAAAGTTTGGGGTTGGTAAAAATTTGTATGTGTTTGAAAAGTCTCTTCTGCTCACCAGGACTGCATTTATTTGGTCAAAAATACAGTATTTAACTGTTTTCAGTTAATATTATACATATATTTTAGAATGTAATTTATTCCTGTGGAAACAAAGCTGTATTTTCAGCATCATTATTACTCTAGTTTTTAGTACGACATCATCATTCAGAAATAATTCTAATTCTTGATTTGGTACCCCAAAAATATTTTCAGAATGTTGTAACAGAACGTTTAAAAAGTACTGCATTTCTTTGAAACATAAATATTTTGTCTCTGTTGATTTGAACGTGTCCTTGCCAAATAAAAACCCCCAAACTTTTAAATAGTACCATTACATAAAATTACTCACAGTGTGAAATTAGATTTTGGTCATGCCGCCCACTTTTCAGCACTTTTCCTAAAACATTTATTTATAAACTATAACATAACCAGGGGCGGTTAATAAACGCAAATGACAGGACAGATTTAAACCACATGCTTGCAGTTAAATAACTCTTGTTATTTAAATCAGTAATAAATGTCCCGCCTTGGGCTCCGCCCCTCCTCCACAGTGTGGTTTCTTCCGACGGGCCAGCAGGAGGGAGATGTATGAGGCCAAATCCCAGAAAGCAGAAATAAAGATCCAGCCCTCTGAGACAGAGAGGCTGACGGAGGAATACTGAGCCTGCGGGGGCCCTCGGGCCGCTATGGCAGCACCGTTAGGGTCCGTCGGTAAAGCAGACCCTGGAGATTTCTCTAGTTACCAAGCACTTTTTCCAGACTTTTTCGCTTCTCAAATCTTTTTTTATGGCTTACCTCCGTAATTCCTTCCCTGCCAAAGTCAAATAACAATCTTTACCTTTCTCATTCTGTCTTGTCTTGCTCAGTAACCTTTAATATCCACAGAGATGTAGAGCTCAAATTGCAATCTCAATGCACTTTTTTCCACTACACTTTTTTGTGTACACTAATTTCTACTAATCCAAACCGAAGCATGGTTTAACATTTACTCACCCTCAGGCCATCCAAGATGTAGGTGAGTTTGTTTCTTCATTACATCACTCACAAATGGATCCTCTGTAGCGAATGGGTGCCGTCAGAATGAGCGTACAAAAAGTTCACAAACATCAAAATAATCCAAACAAGCTAAGTCCATCAATTAACGCTTTGTGAAAAGCTTCATGTTTGTAATCAACAAATACACAAAGACATTTTTAACTTCTAAAATATGAATCTTCTATCCATAATATTGCTTTATCTAGTTTAAAAAAAAAGCCATTTCTCTGAACCAGGAGAGAAATATGCACAGATCAGGCAATGCTTGAAAGCCAAAACAAATGTTAGTGGATTTTAATGTGAGGGGACCACTTCTTCAATAGGAGGAGCATTATTACAGAATGTAAACGACAGTTTAATGTTGAAACGTGATCTGTTTCATTCTGTGAGCAAGTGATGTAATGCTAAATGTCTCCAGATCTGGTCCCTTGAAGAAACTAACTCATTTACATCCTGGATGGCCTGAGGGTGAGTACATTCTGGGCAGACTTATTAACATTCTGTCATCATTGGCTTACCCTATTGTCATATTATTTATTTTCTTCTGTCAAGCACAAAATGAGACGCACAATTTCCATGCTTGCATGTGGATTTAGATGGGTATTGCAAAGGTCCAAAAATGGCAAAAAGCATCATAAAATGTGCTAGTATACAGCTTTTCTCATTCGTCACATGACCAAAACAAGCCTGAAAAAACAACATGAGAAAAACTAGCTGTAAAATTATCAAATGGCTTCAGAAGACTCATATGAACAAATTAAGTCACATGAACTTCTTTTAAGATGCTTTTATGGAGCTTATTGCGAAAGAAGAAATAATACATGGTTGTCTTGAGGGTGAATAAATGCTAACATTTAAAATCTCTCTCTTTTTTTTTTTTTTTTCACTTTTAAAATCCATCACTCTTACCTGAAATGTTTCTTTGATTCTCTCTGTCTCGAGCAGTGCGGTTTCTTCAAAAGGACCGTTTACTACAGGATAATGCCAAAGTACCAAGGAGTGAAAGTACGCAAAGAGGAACACTATAACTTGGCCTTTCAGCCCGAACAAGGACTGGGCAAGAAACTCTGGATCACCAACTGGACAGAAATGCAGGAATATTACTACTGACCTCTTCACCTCTCTCCATCCAGAGCCAGGGGAGCGTGATGATTGGAGGATGTCTTTTACTAACCCCGCCTTCACTCAACAGACACTGGACACTCACGCAGTGAGAGCCTTTTGAAATGTTTGTTGGTCTGTGTGCAATACCATGATTTGTAGACCATTAAACTGCTTTCAACGGAGCCAGAGTATTGTCTGGGACATCCTTGACTTAGTCTTGAGCAACTGATTTATTTTCATGAACATGTAAATATGCTTTGTGTGCTTCCATGCATTTTAAATTTCATTCCATTGCAGTTTTTTATTAATGTCACTTTTCCAGAGCCTTGGGTCATTTTACTCACTGAGATAAGGAGATTTTTCCAACATACTATAACAAACAGCACTGAGTAAAAATACTTGATTTTCAAGTTCCAGATGCTTTGTCTTTGGACCCTTTTGGGTCCCACTTTATATTAAGTGTCCCTAATACCTGTGTACTTCCAGAGTAACTAGATGTGTATGTAGTATGTAACCACAGTGTAAGTACACACCTATACAGCTGTAATATTTACACACATGTAACACCCCTCAGAATGG
>JAUCMS010000019.1:597436-614341 GCA_032357445.1 Enteromius radiatus | reverse complement strand
GGCGTTCCCAAAGCGTCATGTGACGCAGCGTCTCGTTCCTTCAAGGAACTAGGGTTATATACATAACCTGAGACGTTACATTATTTCTTTATTTTACGCAGTTAATTTGCAGAGCTAAAATCACAGAAACATATTAACATTTATATATAATTTTGACACCAAATATTATAGGTGCACAGGATACATAAATGCAATAAACATAAATTCAATTTAGGTTGCTTTGGATGAAAGTGCCTTCCAGATGAGAAAAAAAAAAATCTAAATCAACAGAAAAGCTCATTTTAAAACTCAATTTTATTATAATAAGGTAATGCAGCAATATAGAACTCCTTAATTTGCTTAAAACGGAATCATTGTCTGCACCTTGTTTTCATGACTTCACATCACAGTTCAGTTGCGGTCGTGGCTTTCCACAGAAGTTTTTAATGACGAAATCCAAGTTTTGGAAACTGGCAATTTCAACTTTTTCATCTAATTTGACTTGCAGACATAAGCGGCTTCTCGCTTGTGTTATTCTAAATCGCTGCAGTCATCAACAGTGCCCGAAAGGCACATCAGCATATGCCGCATTAGCATAACCTCCGTCAACCATCTGTTGAATGCACACCACCAAGATGCCTACAGTCATGATGACTGCGAAACCAAAAATACCTGCTCCAGCAACCATGAGCGGCGTCCTGTGACGGCGGTCTCTGTGGAATGAGTGTGACGGGCGTGTTGCTTTGATACAGTGCTGCTTTATCTTTATACGCAGTCAGGGCGAGTCCCGCTCACAGCAACAACCTGGCCTCGCGCCCGCCGCCTCCAATAGAGTTGCCCGAAACAGAGGCTCTTTGATCACCTCGTTTGATGTGTCTGAAATAATAGACATCACTCCAGGCGTCGCTCAGGTTCTGCCCAGCTCTCTATCAGCTCTTTTTGCAGCTTTTTGTGTTGAGCTTTGGTTCAGATGTTGAGCAGCGAGTTAGCGGTGCCAGCACTCATTTAAAAAGCTGTGAGTGAGTGTTGAGACAGCTGTGAAACCGTGTTGAGACAGCTGTCTGAAGGAGGCGAGCGTGCGTGTGTGTGAGAGAGAGCAACGGTGACCACCTCGCCTCTGCATTCATCACAATGGCATCCAGTCAAACTTTTCTTCACAGTCTATATCAACTTCAGTTTTTCTGCATAAACCTTAGCTGAAGTGCTTCATCATTCAAGCACATGTTGAATAGAGAAGCAGATTCAGTAAGCAGTTTGTTTTACCATGTCAATATGTTATAAGCATATAAGTATTATATATAAATAAGTATTATTATATGAGTACTTATTATTATATATAAGTACTTATTATATGGACAATAAAAATTGTCCATATAATAAGTATTGGGTTATTATTATTGGAAATACGATCCGATTGCTTAACATGATCAGGACTCTTGACAAAAATTGTCCCAAATGGGATTTCGTGAGTGTGCGCTTCCTTATGATGACTATAGCGTGTTTGGCGTGCTGTCCAGGGGGCGAGTCAGAAGGTCGGCAAACTCTGAGCCCTAGTGCTTTGAACCCTAGCGAAGGCTGAGCTCGGCGTCCGGCTCGATCTCCGCTAGCCCCCCAGAGAAGGAAGGAGCGAAGGCGGAGAAGGGGAGGAGGAGGAGGGATGCGTAAACATGAAGAGTAAGGGAAGAATAGTGGCTTATTTGAGGGGAGAGCCTATGAATATTGGACAAGATGTTATGAAACATGTTATGTTTCTCAGCTAAATAATGCTATAATAATACTACGCATTGTGTGTTTCGGGCAGATTCTGGACCAGAATTGCAGTACCCATTTCAACCACTGCACATACTGCACTTTTAATCTGAATGATCCTGAAAACATAGCTTATGGAATCATGTTATGTTTATATAACCGTTTCTCTGAAAAATTATGATATTGCCAGTAATTCTACTCTGAAATTTGCATTCCGGGCCAGAATGCCTTTGTTTTTGCAGTACCCATTTCAACCACTAGCTTACTAGCTTACTATCTTACATACTGCACCTTTAAATCCCACCTCGATTTCAACTTCTACTGTAAAGCCGTTCCTTCCCTACCAGTTCTGTGTGGCTTGTTAGACTCCCTAGTATTGTGCGTGACCCTAGACCTTCCTCCTCAGCTAAGCTAGTCCTGCTAGTGAGCTTGTTCCTGGTCCTCCGTTCCCACCCGCTTCACCTCAGTCCTCCAAGCCTGTGAGGTTGCTCTGCTTTTGGACTCCTTGGTCTCCACCAGCAGTTTCGTCATCGCCTCTCCATTTCACTTCTTCCTCACTGGAGATACACATCTGTGTACGTCACGTCTGGTTTGGTTTAGTTCTTGTTTTTGTAGTTTCTACAGTATGTCTGTCTTTGGTTGTTTTTGTGGTTTCTGATTAGTTACGCTTGTGTCTCATTTAGTTCCTTGTTATTTACTTGGTAGTGTGCGTTTAATTAGCTGTCTTAAGTAGTTGTCTTTTGGATTACTAGGAATTCTCGGATTACCTTCCTTGTTTGTTTTAATAAACACCTGCTGCATTTAGATCCTATACTTAACTTTGCCCAACTGCAAGGAAATGATGACACATGCATATTTTCTTGTGGTGATTACTCAGATCCTTTACCACAAGTAAATGTTACACTACAATCTCACAGTTCTTGCCAGCTCACTTTAGTCAAACTTTACAGGAGTCCTCAAACTGTCTGCTATTAGTCACAATACCTATAATAAAACTCAGTGGAAGACGTGTCGTTTTTTTAAAATTACTACAGGCTGTCCAAATGGCTGATTTATCTGTCCCATATGCAAAAAAAACACCTGAATTCAACCGTTTCACATGCAAATCAATTGTGAATTGTGGATCTTGCTACATTAAGTTATGTGCAGTTGTAGCATTGTTACTGGGTGTCTGTAAAACTGTTTGTTCACAGTACCTGAAGCTGAGAATTGTGATCTGTCAGGTTGGTATTGTAGTTCCAGTTGGCCTCAGTGCTGAAGTAGAAGACCTCCTCTGCGGTTGAGTTGTAGTTGCTCACGAAGCTTTTAGCCCCTTCCTCTGTCATAGGATAATTCCCCGGAATCCACTCGGGTTTCAGAGCCGCGCTCGTGCTGATGAGAGTCAGCAGCACCACTGCCCGGTACATAATGGACCACAGCTGCGACATGAGGAATGGGAAGAGTGCAGAAAGGAAAGTTCCCGGAGGAGCCGTCTTGACAACACTCACTGCTGGATGCTCCTGTCCTCTGGTTGTTTCCTATCTGTGTCCTTCCTTCCCCCTTTCCCCTGTTAATCAGGCACAGAGCAGCCACAGTCGGCTCTTTTAAGTGCCAGTTTAACCCAACCCACCCTCTCTCTTGAAAGATACACACAGTTGTTCTCTTTCGCTCTCTCTCTGTCTGTCCCTCCTACTTTCCCCTTCCTCCTCTCTCCCAGGATCTCCCTCTCAACTTCTCCTGGACACCAGGATTTTATAGGAGGAAGAATAATTTAATTTTGTTCTCAAAGACGATTCCTAGACCTTGCGTGCTGTTTAGGAAACAAATGTCCCCAGCTGTTGAGGTTTCCAAGACATTCAGTCAGAAGCCTGTAGACCTTCACAGAACAATTGATCATTCATTTTATAGCTCTTCTTACTGCGTGCTGTTGATAAACAAGTTGGAATCGCGGCTGGAATCGCATTTCCTAATCAATCTAATTCCATCTCGTCCAATCAAAACCCCTTAAATAAGCCCGTTTCCTTCCCTTCCACATCTTGTTATGCATCCCTCCTGGATGGAACGCACATAAAATAAAATAATTTGAAGATTTTCATAAAAAATATATATGTTTTGTTTATCATAATCTTTTAGAAGAACTTTTTTTTTAAAGAACCATTTTTTCTAATCTAAAGAACCTTTTGTGGAATTGAAAGGTTAAGTGTATGTTCAATAAAGAACCCTTAATTTTAATAGTGCAAAGATGTACCCAAGTAGGTTAAAAAAAAAAAACACTTTTTAGTGCAATTAGCTGTCCAATCAGTGATTTTATATAGAGAGGTAGAATATTCCTTTCTTTTCACTAAGGAGATAAATCTTAGTGGAGCAGGTAGATGTGATTTAAATAGCTTCTTGTACTACAGTGGTTACATCTGCAATGTTGCATGAAGAGCTCTGAAGAGCCTGTTGTTAGAAAATCGAAAATGGCAAGTATTTTATCCAAACTGAAACCTGTTGTTTTGGTCCACTATAGCAAATTCCCTACAAGGCAAGGCAATTTCTCAACAAAAGATTATGGAACTGTGTATTACAAGAAAAATGTTATCTTTCTTTATTACCTAACTTCAAAAATTCATGTTTATTTCAGCATGTTTCTTGGTGTAACGGGATTGACGACAGAGACGTTTGGATCCATTTGCGGTAAGACTGGTTTAATAATAATCATAGCCAGGCCTGGTCAGGCTTCCACAAACAAAACAAGAGGGGTCAGGCAGAAATCGGAGGTCGAGGTACACAGTCACAAGTTTGTAGGCAGGCGGCGACCAAAACAGGTTAAACGATCCAAGTCAAAAACACAAGGCAGGTCAGAAAAACTCTCAGAGAAGAATACAGCTCTAACACTTAGCAATCAAATGACACAGGAGACTAGTATTTATAGAGAGGCTAATGAGTGATAATGACTGGATAGACAACAGCTGTAAGTGAAAGGTGCATCATGGGAGATTGAGTCCTGTAGGCGATATAGAGTCCAGAACAGCCAGAGTGCTCTAGGGCCACACAGCCGGCTGTGATCGTGACACTTGGCAATTCTTTATAAGTATTTGTGAAATCTACTAGCAGTTTCTGAGTATAAATTCTATTGAAACTAACAATATATTATTCTTATGAAAATAAGTAAAGCTTTGACTGCAAAAATATTTCACATGTGCATCTATGGCATGAAACAATTAACTCTTTTACGTGAAAAGCTTGGCTTTAATTCCCCCAGCTGCTATAATGCTTGTTATGATTTCTTCCATTCTTGTTTCTTGTGGTCCATCTCCTCTTACAGGAAACTGTCTCTCAACATAGGAATGGGTGTTGTGGCATTGCATACCATTGCACAGAAAATAACAGTGTTGCAATTTGCACTGATTCGACTGGAACAGTGTTGTTCTGATCTTGGCATCGCAGTGAAGTACGTGCAAGAAACCTCTCTTAGAAACCCAGGGAAAGATTGCATTACTCAGTCAGAGGGTTTCCATCAGTTTATTCCTGCACGTGACTTTGAGAACAAGTCTCCTTGTGTTGGGAACGGAGAGGTGCGTGATCACACATCTAGCTGAGCGCAGTGGAGAATCTGTCCGTAATCCTTGAGCAAACGATGTCATCCTCCTGGAATTTATGTGATGTGCTTTTTTTGAGAGGAAGGCTTAGGGCAGCTTATGGTGTCATGACCATGTCCATAGTTCTTCACGACTGCCTGCGCCGAAAAAAAAATCTGCACTGCGTGAACTCCTATTAGGCATTTTTGGGGGGTGTGAAAAATGAAAAAAGCAGCATGGTCCTTTAGAGAGGCCGAAATATCTTATGCCAGGGACACTTGGCAAGTTAAACTTTACACATGGAAAATCTAAGCCTTCTTAATAAACACTCACTCCTTTCTGTTTCTGTTTCTGTTTGTACGCTCGGTTAAGGCAAGGCATTGCAGGCAAAACTATTGCTTTTTCACTTGTGCTTCCATAATTTGTCTTCTTTCAGACTAGTGGAATTTCGCATGGTTTTATTGTATTACACTTGATCTGTGTCACTGTAAAAAGCAATTTAGCAATAGTTTTACATTAGAAATCTCCACTTCAGCAGCACTTACACAAAACTTTAATGTGTTTATTCGGAACGTTTTTCTAGAAGGGTTTGTTTCTATATCATTCCCCTGGTTTATATAGCATTTTATTCATAAAAACACATTAGATTTTTTTTTACTGTCTACGTATTTTCTGATTTATGACCTTTAAAATCACCTCTGTAAAAAACTTTAAAGGGTTACTCCTACAAAATGAAAATGTTGTCATTAATCACTTACCCATGTCGTTCCAAACACAGAAGAACAGAATACTCCATCTGCCATCAGTGGTTCAATCTAAATGTTATGAAGCGACGTGAATACTTTTTGTACACAAAGAAAATAAAAATAAGCAATCGTTACGGTTAAACCACCTCTCAGCCTCAGACGTCACGCCCACTTAACATTGGCTAAACGTCTGATGCATATGGTACACTTAACTGGAAACCCTTCAGGAATGTCGAAGTCGTCATCTGATTGGTTGAATTTGATTGGATTTCCGGGGGACGCGATTGTGGCGTTTATTTTCGGTCCGCCGGGAAACAAAGCGCAGACGTGTGTTTGAGGAAGAAAAACTGTCGTGTTTACATGAGTGACAATGAGCGTTTATCAAGATCAGCTAAACCCTGTATTCTCAAAAGTATGCGAGGTTCACATCATAGACTCTTTAAGAGATGTCCAGGAGTTAAGATTAAGCTAAGTACCTAAGTTAACTGAGAAGATATATCAACCGCGTTTGCGG
This sequence comes from Enteromius radiatus, assembly GCA_032357445.1. Classification (NCBI taxonomy): domain Eukaryota; kingdom Metazoa; phylum Chordata; class Actinopteri; order Cypriniformes; family Cyprinidae; genus Enteromius; species Enteromius radiatus. The sequence goes on along the minus strand of JAUCMS010000019.1, from coordinate 607,811 downwards.
GCAAACATGAAACAACAGACGCTGACATCGCAGCTGGCCGATTCAGTATTGTGTTCGGTTCACCAGAATTGCTTGTGGGTGTTAAAAAGTGGAGAGATATACTTCAAACAAATGTTTACCGCGAGCGTCTAATCTGGATTTTCCATGCTGACTGACTTGTTGCACGCTGATCTGTTGTTGTGGAGACATTTCCACGCCAAGAACATGACCCTGAACGAAACGAACTGTGATTGGTTGTTTGACATGTCGGTCAAACGGCCTTATGGGCGGGCCATGGCCAAAGAAAGCCGCTATGAATTCCAGACCTTCAGCCGTCAGTCGCGACACTAAACCACTGATGACAGATGGATTATTATGACAATGTCTTTCATACTTTTCTGGGTCTTGACAGTGTTTGTTACTTGGCAGTCAGTGGGACAGTCACAAGCTTTTACGTGATTAATGACATTTTTTGGGGTGTGGAGTAACACTTTAACTAACAAAATGGAACTAGAATCTTAGCTTTATCCAATTTTTAGATCTCTGTTCTAGAAATGTATTCAAATAAATGCGTATTTAATTAAACTGACTAAAACAGAGTTGTGCTACCAGAGCACTTTTAAAGGACGTGACATGTGGCCAAGTATCAAAGTATCAAAGGCCACACCTAGAGCAGTGGGCAGCCATATCACTATCGCTGCAGTGCCCGGGGGGCCTTGCTCAAGGGTCATGGTATTGAGGGTGGAGACAGCGCTAGTTATTCACTCTCTCCACCTTCAATCCCTTCCGGACATGGGACTCGAACCCACAACCTTTCGATTACAAGCCCGACTCCCTAACCATTAGGAAACGGCTGCCCCCAATGATGACATTAATGACGCATTAACATGCGTTTCTGGGGAATATAGGGAAATAACTTTTCATGAATGTGCCGAAATGGTCTCCATATAATATTTAAATAACATTTTAATGGAAGGTTCAACCAAATAGGAAAATGTACTCACCCTAGGCCATCCAATGGTGAATGTATGATGAGTTTGTTGTTGTTTTTATATTGGGGACATGTTTGAGAAATAAAAGTATTGGAAACATGCAGCTTTTCAGGAGTGATGTGGTTTACTTGTGGATTATTGTGATGTTTATATCAGCTGTTTAGACTATCGTGCTGACGGCACCCATTCACTGCAGAGGAGATGGAATGCTACATTTCTCCAAAACTGCTCTGATGAGGAAACGAACTCATCTGCATCTTGGATGGAGTACATTAGAGTACATTTTCAGCAAATTTCTATTTTTGTGTGAACTACTGTACTCTTTATTTTTTTTTCCCCACCCACAACTGTTCTTACAATAGTCTACGACATAATCTACTACACATTTTTTAATGGTGTTAATTCATTCATTCAAATGTTTCAGGGTGAAAAGTTGCAATAATGATTCTGTTGTAAAACAGCACAGAATGGTTTAGGATATGTTTTGTCTCTAAACATGCGTTTCTGCCTAACAGTCTATAGGGAAATAACTTTTCATGAATGTGCTGAAATGGTCTCCATATAATCTGTCAATACAAGACATAAATTGCTCTTAACATGCTGACAGTGACTTTTTCTGATAAGTGCCGCTTTGCTCTGCCACCGGGGTGTCTTTTATTGACCGAAAACACAGTGCTGTTAACTGTTGATAGACTATCAAATGCAAAGGTGAGACTGATATGATGTAGATAACAGCAGGCATTCTCGTAAACCTGCTGTACAGTATCTCACGTGTTGTTTACTTGAATTATTCATTTATCCTCTCACTAAAGGTCTAATCAGTGTAGAAGGTCACCTTGGCGAACAAATGACATCTAAAACAGCATCTGATTAATAAAATATCTGATGAATGTTGACAGCTATAAATTAGAGGGTTAAACATTATTCTAGAAGTTAAATATTGAAGGAAGCAAAAGGCCAAGATATACATATTCATGGGGCTGTCAATTTAATGTGATCATTTACAGGGATGATTACCCAATGCTCATCATAAATCTATAAACTTAATGTTTGTCAGTCATATAGAAATGAAACAAAAAAAGTCAAATTTCTGTAATATTACTAGTAAACTGAACTTGTTTTAAATACACAATAAATCAATCAATACCATGTTATCTGAATAAATTTAATTGAATTCAAATATGTATGCTGATTCTAATTAGGAAATATATTGTCAGGAAAAAATAAATAAATTATATATATATATATATATATATATATATATACAGTACTGTGTCCCTAGTATTTTCCCAACAAAAAATGTTATTAAGTCTGTTATTTCAATATTTTGCGGTAGCGTGTCAGTTGGAAATATCAGTGTATATTTCCAAACATTATTTTTGTCATTAATTGTAATAATGCAGTGAGGTTATTTTTGTTTGGTTTTTATGTTGGTGAAAATATAAGTGGCTTAAGACTTTTTCACAGTACTGTATATATATATATATATATATATATATATATAGTATATATTAGCATTGTATGTATTTTAGGTGTAATTCAAACACATAAAAAACATACTTCAGTATATAATACATGATTGCACACATTTTTGTGAGACTCTTAAAATAGCCAGTGTTGATCTGTCTGTGGTCTGGTCTTGTTTCTCTCTGCAGAGATACATTTAAATGTTGGCTGTTCTGTTTCGCTCTTATCCATGTGATATGCATTGTTTAGACTCTGATGTCACTTCTTAAAACTGGATCATAGCTTAACCTTGGAACCAAACTAGAACAGCCATGGAGATTAACAGCTGCTTCTGGTTTGCAAAATCTACTGTTATTATTTACACAGGCAGTAAAATGAACAGCACTGTTGCAGAAAATACCACAACCCTGCAATTTAAACCTCATTAGGGAATCACGGATTTCCTCCCAAATCCATGTATTGAAACATCCTCATTGTACAGTTGAAGACAATCAGTTATTATAGCTCATTGTCAGTGCGTTATAAGTGTGTGAGCTCTATTTTACATGCATTGACCTAAGACCAGTTAGGTCTATATATATTAGGATACAGGTCAATTTTAGCTGTTGACCAAAACATATTCAAGTCACATTAAAGGGTTAGTTCACCCCAAAATGAGAATTCTGTCATGTCGTTCCAAACCCAGAAGACCTTAGTTCTTCTTCAGAACACAAATGAAGATATTTTTTATGGTCATCTGTCCCTCCATAGACAGCAACACAACTGAAATGATCCCAGATTCATAAACATGGTGAATACATCAGTAAAACAGTCTATGTGACATCAGTGGGTCAGTTTTGTGACATTGCAATACTTTTGCGCAAAGAATGCTACCATTCTTCTCCCCTGACTTACGTCTTCCATCATTTCTGCCAGTATCACGATGCAATGCGTACGCACGCTTTAATGTATTTGACGTCATCAGCCTTGTTCAGGAAAGCATGAGCATGTACACAATCTGCAGTTGTTTACACCTAGAGGAAAGTGATCGTATGTGTTGTGCTAATCTCTAAAATGGCGGAAGACGTAAGTCAGGGTAGAAGAATGGTAGAGCAAATTATGTTATTTTGATGTCACATGGAATGTATTTACTATGTTTCCGGATCTAGAATCATGAATGACATGAGGGTGAGTAATTAAGGACATTAACTCTTTAATATATTGGATGAGCTTTAAAGTGCACACGGGTGAGCTTTTTTTGACGGTGTTCACATAAACATTGGAGGAAAGGTTATATTTACAACCCCCCTTTTTTCAGGGTACCGGAATGAGCTCAAAAGGCATTTCATGGACAGATGTGGGCTATTCCTTCATTATTTCAACATCAGTTGAGTAGGTAAACGTTCTGGAGCTGATTCCAAGTGTGCCATTTGCATTTGGAAGCTGTTGCTATGAACTCCCATCATGCAGTCAAAGGATCTCTCCAGACAATTGTTAGGCTTCAAAAACAAAACAAATCCATCAGAGAGACAGCAGGAACATTTGGAGTAGCCAAATAAACGGTCTGAAAAAAAAAAACCCAACACGGTTGAGCTCAGCAACACAAAAAGGCCTATATGTCCACGGAGGACAACAGCGGTGATAATTGAAGGATCCTCTCCATGGTAAAGAAAAATAATTTCACAACATCCAGCCAAGAGAAGAACACTCTCCAGCCGGATGAATTCTGAGGTGTCCAGGGATATACTCTTAGCCCAGATTCACCCAAATGCTGCAAAGTTGATGGCCGTTGACCCAAAACATACAGCAAAACATTTTATAGAAAAAGTGGAATATTCTGCAAAAGCCAAGTCAATCTCCTGATCTCAGCCTGATTGAGCATGTGTTTCACTTGTTAAAGTCAAAACTAAAAGCAGAAAGACCCACAAACAAACATCTGAAGTCAGCTGCAAAGGCCTGGCAAAGCTTCATATAAAACGAAACCCCAACACAGTCTCACGAGCAATTCGTACATATTCGTACGAGGTGCCAAATTTGTGCCAATTCGTACTAATTCGTATAACCTCACTCGTACGATTTCATACGATTTAGGGGCGGGGTTATGTTTAGGTCATTCGTACAGATTCATACGAATTGGCATCTCGTAAAATACGTACGATTTAGAATAAATCATATGAATTCGAGGAGAATTAGCCACCTCGTAAAATATGTACGAATTGCCGTGAGATCAGGTTGGAAACCCACGTCTCTGGTGACGTCGATGATTTCCAGACGTATGCCGGTCATTGCCTGCAAAGGATTTTCAGCAAATGAGCGAACATTTCAATTATGATCATAATGACCCTGAAAAAGTGGGGGACTGTGTGTAAAAATCGTTGTAATCAGTGATATGTTTTTCTTCAGCCCCTTGGATTGAAGCTGAATGTTTGCACTTCACTTTCAACTTTATTCTTTCTTCTTAATTCTATTCTAGTGGCATACAGAGCCAAAATTAATAAAATTGTGTTATATGGACCTAACTGAGTTCGCTGCAAATGCTTTCTGTTTGTTTTTACAGAGAGCAGCTTCTTTTCTTTGGCTAATGATGAGAACTGACTGACTAATGAGCTTCCAGTCATGTGTTCATCTCCGAAAGTTTAGAAATACCATAAAGCTTTAACATTGTCACAAAAGATGAACTTCAAGTAAATGCTGTTTGAACTTCGAAGAATTTTATGCAGGATATCATATTAAAATGCTTTGCATCTGAGGAATAAAATGTATTTTATATGTTGAAATAGAAAACAGTTAAGGAAAATTTGTAGTAATATTTTACAATATTCAATTTTTATTATATATTTTTTTTATTAAATGTAATAATAAACTTATGCAATCCAAAGCATCTCTAAACTGAATTCTGATTGTGTACTACCCAATCCATAAAAGGATCAGTAAAACTATAAAGATGTACTGACACAATAAATCTTAAAGAAACCTCAGCACAATTTAATCCAGTAATCATCTGCCAAAGAACTATATATTACCTTGATTATGCAGTCATTATTGCTGCTGTTCAGTGATAATTGCAAGTTACTTTATAACTCTACACTATAACTCTATAACACTTAATCTCCTACTCTTTTGATGGTATTACAGTATAATTTGAGTTGCCAACTTACGCAATTGGCACTGATGTCACACTCTTACATCATTTAGGTTGTTTGTTGAGGGAACACATGACTGTAACGAGCAATCCTACAATATCACGCAGTTTCAAATCTGTTACCATTTTTAAAATGCAAATTTTAACAATTATTAGTTACTTTTAATATAATCAATATCTATAAGCAAAAAGACTATTAGTTTGAAGTTTGCAAACCTGTTATTTTATGTGGGTAACAGGCATGAAATTGATTAGGGTTGACCCGGTTTTTAAAGTAAGGAGTAAAGAGTAAATTTCAAACATTTTTTTAATGGTCACCCTTGGTATATTATTGAGCTAATGTATTTTATCATTCAGTGGCATATGAGTTTGAATTAAACTGTAGTATCTAGTAATGCTTACGTCGGTAACAGGGTTGACGAGAACACCAGGTAGAAAAATAGTCATGACATAGCCTGAGATAGCAAAATACAAATTTGTGTCATTTTAAGGTGTCTTCATTTCATGCACATTTAAAAAAACAAAAGAATTAAACTTATTTTGTATTTCAATTTGTTCAAGTTGTAATAGCTCCGATTTTGTGGAATGACCCCTACATTGTGCGACATGCACTACAACGCACATCATCAGCATGTTCTAGTGGTGAACAAAAAGAGCATGTTGAATCGCACTTTAGCAGCTGTAGCTCACATAATGAGCATGAAAAAGTGGAAATGGCAAAAAATAAGGGATAAGAGCTCAGTGGAAGCAGTTTTATGTTTTAGTATCATGTCGTGCTGATCTAATGTGGATCAAACACACTGTGTGATTATCATGCTGTATTTCTGACAGTGTCAGAAAATAATAGTAGGCAGTTTGGTTGTAAGACCATGAGAACAGCCAGCTTTAAACTTTTCTCACTGTACGACACAGTACCACTGATTATGAGCCATGATAGTTTCCTGCCAATCTTTCGCTTGGGGCAGCGGAAAATCATGCCGTGCATTTTGGCCTTTACAGAAGCAGGGCGAACACAAAGGGAAACTAACAGACACAATAGAAACAGGGAAAACAGATCATCAAAAGTACAAACACCAACCAAAGCCCCCACCCAACCCACCATGGAAATTGTCAACTCAAAAGTTGGCAAACCTAAATTGAGTCTTTATACTTTATTAATACACCATCCTGGTCTTACAATTCTTCAGTTCACTTTTTATATTTTCACAAAAATTCACAATAGTGAAACATTACAGTACATACAGTAGTACATTCACATAGTACCAACATGATTATATCATGTGCAAAAAATAATAAAAATAAAACTATTATAAAAAATTATTACTATTGTAAAATGGATGAGTAATGGGGAAAAATATATTAAGTCAAATGAACAGTAGTCAAAATTAAATGGATTATAAATGAAAAACTAATAGTGAATAATTCTGTTGTTTTTCATGTTGAATATCCTGTTTCATTCAACAACAATAAAACAATAAAAAAAAAACATCTATTCAAGGGGCTATTATTTTTTTAATTTTCAGAAAACATTCTCTCGGATTGTTTGTGTATCTATTGAAAGCCATGCAACAATGAATTTTTGTACTTTTTGAATGGAAAAAATATTATGGGAAAAATTCTAAATCTTAAATAGTTTTTTGAAGATGAAAGTCTAATGGGTTGAGTAGCAGAAAAGAAAAGTCTACATGTAATCCTGGTGTGTTTAGTAGTGTCACTACTGAACCTAAAGCTCGAACAAAAGGCACGAGGACTCAGACACCACCTAATATGAACCGTTTTTATGGTGTGAACTTACTGAACATCAAAAACAATGCAGTTTCCTGGACTAAATACTCTTGTATATTTTAAACATCTTATAACCTACAAAGAGCTTATAACAGTGACAAAAAATTCAAACATGGAGATCTGCTCTGAGCTCACCAAGTTCGGTCCTGGAGGGCCTTTGCACACACCTGAAGCAGCTAATCAAGGTCTTACTAGGTTTTCTTCAAACTCTCTGGCAGGTGTGTTAAGGCAAGTTGGACCTAAACTCTGCAGGATCAAGTTAATGACCCTGCGCTAAGAAGCTGTTTGCTGTTTCCGAACCAGGTACGCTTGAGAAAATAAATCCTTTTTAGAGTCACATTGTGTGATATCACATCCTGTTTTGGGTTTGTTTAGATGTCTTTGGTTTATGTTGTGTTCTTTTATCAGTCAGGTTTGTTAAGAAAGTGCACTCCGGTTTGGGAGCAGCGTTCATGCTTATTCTACTGAGCTACGCTAACAGAGCAAAGAAAAGAGTTTGTGCCTGCACCTGTGGATAAAGAGAAATGTATTTCCTTGCAATAAATCTGTTGATTGTCTGGCTGGCATGAGAAATGGATGAACTTTCTGTCACAGAAACAGCCAGCTCACAGTGACTTCAGCTGGTAATTCAATTCTGCAGCTGTGATGGAAGTCTGTGAAGTGTGTCAGAGCTGTGATTGCTCACAACATCCAATCTGCAGAGATAAGGGAAGAGCTCGCTTCGACTAGCACGACGCTGAGCCGGGGAAAACCCACTCCAGGTTCATCTGATCGGCTTGATGCACAAAAACCTGCTCCAACATGGAGAACGTGTCTGGCTGATTTCTTGTGTTTGTGTTTGCTTTTGTTCTTCAAAGGTCTCCCTTGACGCTCTTTAATTGGCACAGCACAGATGATTTAATCGATCACAGTTTGAAATGACTTCCTCAAATTTATTAGGGGACATAAAACTAGTCACAAATGAGACAAATGTTTTGTTTTGTTTTTCATCATGCAGCGAGAGAATAAAACTAGAGCAGCTCAGGCCTTTAAGTGAAATATTTAGATTCTCCGAAAGATCTTTGTTTCTGAAACTACATGTGAGATGAAGTTTACAAAACAGGATTGCCTGAGAGACAATACAGATATAAACAGAACAAGATATGATTTTTCTTCTTGAATGGGAGTCTCCTGCTTATGTAAATAATTACTCACAATGAAGAATGTGTATATCCATGTGAATGGAAGTAAAGTCTGGAATGCACTCGATTTTAACCTGATTTTACAGTCTGAACAAGCTGAAGCTATTCTACAGAAAATCGAAGTCGGAGGTTATATAACATGTTTGATATTTTCCAATTTCAGAACACATTTGTTTTCAATTGTCATGCATCTCCTAGCAACAAGATGCACATTTAAGTTTGAGTTTATTGTGATCAGAACAACTTTAAAGGGTTAGTCGCCCAGTCACTATTTACAAAGTGGGTAAGTGTATGATAAGCCTTAAGCTGAGGTTTATCTAGCTAGTAAGATAACTGCTGTCAAAGCTTGTCCAACTCCCATGCAGCTCTCTTGAGTGTTTTTGGAAACCCTGCGGCTGGCACCAATTCACGCTGTACATATTCCTGCTAAATGAAGTCATCTCAGAGTGGTTGTTGGATACATCAGCGTTTTCAAGTAGGTTGAAATCATAAAAACAGCAGGGTTCTCACTGACATTTCAGAGTCTCCACCAAATGTGTATTAGGCCAGGAGGGGGGATTGCAATGAAATGTCTTGAATGTGCCACACTGTTTCTCATTTACATCAATCAACATATATACACAAAGCTGTTTCTTTTTCCCTTGTATAGACAAATCTACTAACATGGCCATAGACAGACTAAAACAGAACAACAATTTGACATGTACACAGCTGCTGAAGTGTGGTATACCATCCTGACCCAAGGAACAAGTCTGTATTATCGAGTGACAGATAAATTTGCTCCAAAATACTGATCGGAGGCCTTTGACATCAACAGCTAAAGATAAGGGAAATGTTTTCCTGTCCTTTTTATAAGATGATATTCCCATATCAGAACATAGCATGACCAAATTTTGGGGAGGTCTATAACTTCTAGATAGAGCTGTCTGTTAGCATTCCAATTCATCACAATAGCAGAGAACCTTTTTTAGCCGGTTAGCTGAGCTGTAAATAAAAAAAACCCATCATGACAGCGCTGATTGACTAATGATGCTACAAGAACGCTCGATCTTCTCCAGAGCTGCCCAGTTAATCCCCGGAAGTCAATAATTGTATCCCTTAAAACTCATCTTTGAAAATCAAAGTGACATATTTAAAATTGTTTCCCATTTCGTCATGTATTAAAATGCCTTAAATGCATCTAATTCATGAATATGCAAATCAATAAATACAAAATAGGTTGGTCTAGATCCAAGATCATTTATATCAGTGTTATATATGTAACAGAGGCCAGCCAGTAAGTGCTGTGCAGGTAAACCTCACTCCCCTGACCTCAAAAAGAGGCGCTCTAGCGACTGATGCTGGTTAGAGTGCCTGCCTCCCATGCCGGAGACCTGATTTCGAGACCCGCTCGGAGCGAGGATGAGTTGTGGTGGAAGCAGACCCAGGGGGGTTACATACAGTATATACAATATTATAATATCATCCAACTTGTCAGTGTTATACTATCTAAGATCTCTTTTTTGTAGTTTTCGGCAGTCTGCATATGCCTCAGATTTCTTGTCAAATCTGTTTGTACAGTTAATTGCAAAGCACTTTGTCATTTCAGATGTGCTTTGTGTGTTCGGTCACAGTGTGCACAGTGTTTCTGATTTTGCCGAAAGACAGACGTCAGGTGGCCTTGTATCCACTAAATGATGAAACATGCTTATTCTAATCAGGGCCGGCCCGTGGCATAGGCAGTATAGGCAAATGCTAAGGGCGCCGTACATCCAGGGGGCGGCAGAAATGGAAGAAGAAAAAAAAGTGTAATTTCCACGTAAAACTAGTTTATATTATGACTTCAGAAAGGAATACGCCCACATTACTGT
>JAUCMS010000019.1:523233-543497 GCA_032357445.1 Enteromius radiatus | reverse complement strand
TAAACACAGCATAAACGCATATATTATGTAAAGAAAAACTTTTATTTTGGATGCGATTAATCATTGCCCAGCACTACATTATATATTAAATTAGACATTGAATATTTATTTAACCATGTATGTTGCTAAAAATAAACATAAACATTTATCATTACTTTTTTAATCGGGCTAAATCTACAGATTGAGTGGATCAGCAGAACATTTTGTACTGTTGTTCTCCACGTCTGGATCTGTAAATAATGCATGGTAAACACCAGTTGATCCTCTGTTCTCTCCTTTCTGACTGCTTCCTTTCTTCACCCACATTTATTAGAAAAAGGTCCACATGCACAACATGTCCATTGACACCTGTAGCAGCTTCTCAGGCAGATGAGGAAGAGTATTTGTGCTGCTGTTCAGTCAGTGATATATTACTGTAGATGGTAGAGGAAGAGGAACCGACCGTTCTCAGGAAAACACCTCTGCGGCTAGATGTGGCTTTTGCACAATTCCTTACAGCAGCACAAGGGTTTGACAAGTTCAGGTGTCCTCACGCTTCCTCATATGAACAAACACCCGACTTTCACATGACCAGCTTTTCTCTCTGTGGCCGTAAACATCACACGCAGTGACCAATGCACTTCATCTTCACACGCCTGCCACCTGCCTCCACATTCTCATGTTCAACTCACACAAGCCTGCGATTCTGTCCTCGCATCTGAACCTGACCTGTTGCTCTTCTCACAGGAGTACGAGGCCAAGGTGTCTAAATCAGGCCAGAGTCCCTCCCTGCCCACTCAGGGCCAACGGAAAAACCTGGAATTCGAACCATTGTCCACCACAGCGCTCATATTAGAGGACCGTCCCGCGTGAGTATCAGCATAACGCTGTTCTCTGACCGATTACAGCACAAAATGCAATAATCTGTGGACAAAACAAGAATGTTTTTTTAGTGATATCTGTATTTGGGTCAAAGACGTCCTTATTCTGACTCGTAGATATTAACATGCATAAAAGAATAAGAGATAATATTAAATTTTGTTGTGTTTTAAATTAGTAAAAAAATCTTGCTGACAAATGGGTGAAACCTAGGATAGTGGCTAGATATATTAAAAATAATGTATAATTAGTAATTAATTAATTATGAATTACTCTTTTGCCTGATAAAATTATTACACTGAATGACATTTTAGTCTGTGTCTTCAGTAAATCAGGGAAAAATGTATGATATTTTTTAGTTGCTCTGAAACAAAACCAACATAAATTAAAAAGGAAATGTTCATTTTTTTTTGTGTGTGTGTTTATTTAAGCTATTTTTTTTCTTTGAATGAAAACACATGAATGAAGGTCCACATTTCAGTGCCTCTCCATATTAAACTGGTTAAATGTAAATGAATTGAATCACTCCCTGCGGTACATGAACAGTGTTGATCATGAATGGTATCATCCGCAGTCGTGATGGCCGTAGCATGAGGCTTCTCCTGCTTGCATTGTGATCTGTAAACCCTCGCTCCCAAATTCATTTTATTTCCATTTCAATTTATTTATTTATTTTCAAATCTTTTCTATATCCCTCCATGGCATATTTAAGTCCACGGCACTTAAAAGGTCATCCTTCAGTGTCAGTATCAAAAACCTCTTCGGACACTGATAGCTGTGATTGTAAGACAGTTATGAATTGTGGTGGCAGGGCATTTTTGCAAAGAATGAAAACTTGCTTGATTTTGTACTGAATAATGAAAATATAAAAACCTTGCTGGAAATAAAAGAAAACTGTTCTCGTGCAATCTAGTCTAAATATAATCTCAGTATTTAAGAAGATATGAAGAGTTTATTTGCAAAAACATATAACAGATCTTTTTTTTTGGTAAACCTTTATATAGGTAACACATGATAACTATTAACTATGACTTTTCCCTCAATAAATTCTTAATTTCTTCTGCTTATTAATAGTTAGGAAAGTTTATGTATTGGGCAGGATTTGGGATCTAGAATACGGCCTAAATATCTATTTAATTAGTACTAATCAATTGCTAATATTCTAATAATAAGTATGCTAATAAATAGGTGTAACCGTAAAATAAAATGTTACTTTTTTTAGTTTTCAAAATTAATGTTTTTTGTGTTTTATTGTATTAGTTGGCTGCATTTTTTAGCCTAATCAAAATAACCCAAATGCTAGCCCAATCTTTGACAAAGTGGCAGTTTCATAGAAATTTGTACGACCTCACGTTTACAAATTCATACCATTTTCTAAATCCTACGTATTTTACAAGTTGCAAACCTGACCCTAAACCAACCCCTCATTCAAATCGTACAAAATCATATGATTGAGGTTGTATTCATACAAATTAGCCTCGTAATCTCGTAAAATATGTACAAATTGGGTGTGAGATAGCATTGCAACTGCATAATAAGAAAGCATGATTTTTGATAAAAACATGATCTGTTTTTGCAAATGAGCACTCCATATTCTCTACACTGATTGAACTGTAAGAGTCGGCAGCTGTGGGAGTCTTTGAGATCCTTCCAGGAGAGTACAGGTAGATCTTGTCACCCTCCTAACTTGTGGCGCAAGCTACTCAGGATACATTGACCTGGGATACATATATCCTAGCAAACCTTGAGAGGCTCATCTTTCCCAAACAAAAGCCTATAAATAAGACTTAGCACAGACTGGGTTGTATTTCGCCATGCAAGTCTCTTTAGTCCCCAAGTCCTTATGAAGAATAAATGAGCAGTGAAATGTGAGCGTGTCAGCCAAATCATGAGATAAACCATCACTGAGGCCTTTTCCAGAAACTTCTCAGTGAATTCGTCAGTTGTTTCTCAAACATGTCAGTGCTAACAGGTTTCGAGGGTGTTTATTTGAGACGTTTAATTGACCGTTGTTGTAATAACTGAAATCATTGGCTTTCTTCCTCAGGAACCTCCCAGCAAAGTCGGAGGAGGAGGCACAGCGCCACCGTCAGGAGTATGATGAAATGGTGGCAGAGGCCAAGAAGAGAGGTACATTTATCAAGTAGAGATTACTGAAAAACTGTTTGCAGAAAATCATATTTAATTTACAGTAATCTTACACACAGAAGAAGGCACGTGAGCCAGAGTTTATTCCTGAGTGCAAAATACAATATCAGAACAATTCTGAATTTTGATTATGAATAACTGATTGTTTTTAAGCAATTAAACAGATGTATGCACCAAAATGAGACGATATATCAGACAAGAGAGTGCTGTGTACTTAGACTTGTTCAGTGTTACTTGCCGTTTCTTTGTAATTATTTGTCAAATTTATTATTAAATTAAATTCTGAGTAAATTTCCTATTTATTTATTTTTAGTGTACCAAGTTTTTATTGTTAATTTGGCTATTAATGTTAATAAATGTTGGCTATTATATGTTAATATGGCTGAATCTCATTAAACGTGTCAAGAACACACCTAGGTCACATTTTGTCCCAAAAGCATGTGGTTTTATTCAAATGAAGAGTATCACGAGTAATTTAACATAGAAAAGTAAGCAAGTAATTTTTTTTTTTTAATATTGAAAAAGTTATTCTCAAATGCAATTAATAAATAAATTCATACATACCTTTTTTTTTATATTTATTAAAATTATTATTAGTCAAAAATCACCTAAATACAATGGAAATTAAATTTTACAGAAATTAGAGTTGAAAATTACCACTAAAAAGAGTAGGAATTAAAACCCTCCAAAAAAGTTAATATAATAAACCATCTAGAATAGGGGGGGGGGGGAATAAGCAGAATTGTCATTAAAATAATGCCAAATGTTATTTATTCCATTAAAAATTGCTTAAATTTGGGTGAATTTGACCAAGACGTGTTTTCAAGAGGTTCACCCATACAAAGCACACTTGTCACACTAGTGTATCTTTCCCTTGTCAAGACCAAGGTGGTCATTAAATGTGGAAATACATTTTTAGTACAGTCTGCCTTGCTTTAACATGAGCTATTATGACTGTTGTTCACAGAGCTAAAGGAGGCGCAGAAGAAGAAAAAGCAGATGAAGGAAAGATTCAAACAGGAGGAAAGCATCGCTAATGCCATGGTGGTTTGGAACAACGAAATCCTTCCCAACTGGGAAAGCATGTGAGACAGCCGCCCCTCATTATCACAACCTGCAGAAATAATTGAATAAACTCATTATCTCTGTTGCTAAAACTAAAGCTGACTACGTAGGCAGCATATTGCTTGTTCCCAATAGGAAGTTCCAATAAATATTAATACGCATGCATATGGATAAATCTAATGTAAAATGCACATTTTCTTACACTCTTTCTCCTCTGCGTGTTTCTTCAGGCGTGGTACGCGGCGTGTGAGGGATATGTGGTGGCAAGGTCTTCCGCCCAACGTGAGGGGGAAAGTCTGGAGTCTGGCCATTGGGAATGAGCTGAACATAACCTCAGGTTTTTCTATTTTACTCTCTCTTTCATGTGTCAGTGAAGAGCCACCTTTGAAGATGCGCTTAAGCCCCGGATTAACTTTTGGGCAAACATTCTGTCTGAAGTGTGTCATTATGCAGTGTTCGCATGAATGAATGCAAGACTGCACTGGGTAGGTTGCGCCTGAAGTGATTTTGAAACCTTCTTTGTAATGAAATTTTGGATGAGTTTATTTCTGACACTCCCAAAAGGAAACGATTTTTGCATTTAGGATCTTCTGAAGTAAAAATCTGAGCTGCATCGAACATACAAACCTGACTTTTTAAGGTTTTATGATTAAAGCTGTGATATGCTGTCTGAGAACTGTAACCCTTTTTCCTTTTTGTTCCTCTCAGATTTGTATGAAATCTTTCTCTCGCGGGCCAAGGAGCGCTGGAAGAGCTTCAGGGAGACAGGCAGTGAGATGGAGTCAGATGGTAAGTCTGTCATCCCTCGCACAGCCCACTGGAGCAGTTAGACATGCCAATCACTCGAACTAATTCACTATTCGATCTGAATGATTCATTAGTGAATAGGCCTGAATCTAACTCCACGGCAGAAATTGGTTTAATGAATCAGTTGAACCAATTCTCAATTCAGTCTGAATGATCCTTTAGCTTATCTAGTACCTGCTGTGCTTTTCCAGTAATTGTAAACTGAGACTGACAAAATCTACTGGTTCAGTGAATAAGTAGAAAAAAAAATCACAATTGAGTCTGTATAGTTCATAAGTGAATCAATCAGAGTTTGATGTGGTTCAGTGAATCAGTTAAGCTGATTCATGGTTTGGTTTGAATGATTCACTAGCAAATCAGCCTGGATTGAAATGGTTTTTAACAATATACTGCTTATACTGTATGCCAGTAATTGCAAACTGACAGAAATTACCAATTCTCAGTTCAGTCTAAATGATCCATTAGCCCGACAACAATGTGGAATGGTTCAAATGTGTTTTTACAATCCACTAATTGTAAACTCATGAAATCAGTTTACAATTCAGTCAAAATTATTTATTATTGAATCAGTCTAAATTTGAATGGGTTTTAACTAGTGGTGGGCCGTTAACGCGAGACTCTTATAACGCAATAAAAAATTGATCACCGTTAATCTATTCACAAAGTTGTGTTGGGAGCTGGGTCTGTACTACGCAAGCTATGATGACTTTTCCCTTGATAGTTCAGCGCGGATGTATACCTAGCCGAATTACACTGTAACCCTATTCGGACGGGACTAGTTTTCTAAACTGCTGTACGCGTGAACTTCGATTCTTATCACCTGTCATCCGTGATCTTCACGTACCAAGTTTAATTGCAAACTAACCAAATTTTATTCAGTTTTGGTCTGGGTCGCATAGAAGTACATTAGTGAGAAAATGCATAGCTGGCGAGTGTGCGCCTGACTTTAAGTTCTCCCCGGTCGCCTTCCTTCTCGTTTAATGCAAATGGTGGTTATTTCCTTCCTGTGCTGCAAGCCCAGTCTCTCTAATCACGTACTAATTCATGTTTTTGTTTGCTACTACGCCTTCCAGCAGTGTACTCTATAAAATGCTGTTTTATTAGCCTCAGCGCTTCGTTCTTTGATGTGTCTCAATGAATCTGTTAATAAAGCTGGTTTTTCATAAAGTTTGAACACAAACACATCCTTCCTTTCACATCTGGCCCTCACCACAACACTCAGACTGTTTTGGTCGATGTTGGCCGCCAGCAGTAAGCTTGAGCAGATCCTCAGAGACTAACAAACACCAGAAGCGCATGTTTATCCACCCTAGAGTGTCACAGGACGATTGGGATGTAGATATAGTAGATACAGTGGGTACAGAAAATTTAAGGGGGTCTGAATACTTTCCATACCCACTGTATATAATGACTCTGTGTGATTTTAACTATATGGAATGATATAAATATGTACATTTTCTGCTCCCATATCTTGAATTTAGTGATCTTAATGCATTTTAATGTACTGAATCGTACAGTGAATACTCTAAATGCGTATCCACTAGACTTCATCATGTGATGTATGTGTGCACTCCTTAGGTGTTTTCTTTGGTTTTTGCAAAATACTCGATAGTGTCAAATTGCAAATCGTTAAAACGACAATTGCGATATTATCGCAGATTATCTATATTGCACAACCCTAATATGACTTGATATTTTGTTTTTAGTAATATTGTGGTTTTTACAGCGGACAGTGCCGACCGTGAGTCCAGTCTGGATCTGATCAAACTGGACATCTCACGCACATTTCCACTGCTCTTCATCTTCCAGAAGGTACGGTTTACACTCTTCCTCTCACTGTTACGGTATCAGTATAAGTGTTAAAATTATTAGTGACTACTGTTGCTCTCTCTTTTGTCAGGGTGGGCCGTACCATGATCTCCTGCACAGTGTTCTTGGCGCTTACACCTGCTACAGACCTGATGTGGGATATGTAAGTGATCATTTACAGAGATTGAATAAAGCAATAAACCCCAAAGAAGGCATGCTTTACAGTGAATTTATAACAGTTATGGAAGGAGTGTTGCTAAAAAAAAAACCTTAAGCTGTTATAAATTTACTGTAAACCTTATTACTTTTATAAAACAATTATTTTGTATACCTAGTATGATATCGCCAGATAAAACATAGCAAATAAAGTATAATGATATTAATGAAAGCATTATTATTCCACCACCAGACAATGTAGTCCCTCATTTTAAGGGCCTGTCCTCTTTATAGCCATTAGACAGTGATAAGGGGCTCTGAAATGTCTTTATTTTGGCTGCAGGTTCAGGGAATGTCCTTCATAGCTGCTGTGTTGATTCTCAACCTGGAGGAGGCCGACGCTTTCATCGCCTTCGCCAACCTCCTCAACAAACCCTGTCAGATGGCTTTCTTCAGAGTGGACCACGAGCTGGTACTGTCCCTCCACACACAACATTTTATAGATGCTCTGATTATTTACATCACTTTAAAACAAGTCAAGCTAAGTTCGAGTTTACAGTTACATCTTAATATGTTTTTACAAAAAAAACAGGTCAAAAACAGGTACATTTTGGCCTGTCTGATTAATATTCTTTCACTCTCTTCTGATTGGCCTGTTTTATCTGAGTGATAATGACGTCATCTCAATGATTGTATCTCACCACTATGTCGTTTATAAAATAATATCTGTGTGTATGTGTGCAAATTCTTAGATGATTTTCACATGTATGAATTATTCTGAAGACAATTTATGCCTGATTTCCCTTTTTTTCACTTCTTTGCAGACACTTTTTGAATACTTTTTGTCTCTAAAATGCCATTTTGACGCTTGACTGCTTTTGCTGTTTTGCTGAGTTAATTGAAACACACACACACACACACACACACACATATATATATATATAACATTCTTATTTTGTGGGAAAGAACTGTAAATGATATCAAGTTTTTACTGATATTTAGAATACTGATACTTCTGAAGTCATCATCAAATTAGGTAATATTAGACCTTTACTGCAAAACAGCCCATTTTTTTAAATGGCGTGCTATTTCACTTCATATTGATTATGAATTGATCGAGTGGATTCTGACACGCGCAGCTTCTGCATGAATTAGTAAGAGGTTTTAATTTTGTGTCTCTTTCTTGTTAGATGCTGAAGTACTTTGCAGCGTTTGAGGTGTTTTTTGAGGAAAACCTCCCGAGACTTTTTAATCACTTCAAGAGTTACAACCTCACACCTGACCTGTATCTCATAGACTGGTGAGTACATAAAGAACCTTTTGATGAAGAAAAGCACTTCTTGATAATTACATTGACATGACTTCTTGACATTTAGGTGTAGGTCCTGGAGCTACATTCCATTCAAAGCCAGATTTCTAACCATAATGACTAAACAAAACACCTGGGCCCGTATTCTTAAAGATTCTAAGAATCCTCTCAGAGAGCTCCTAATTTAGCTTAAATATTTCTAGCTAGGAGACTTAGCTTAGAAATTATTCAGGACCAGTCTGAGAGCAACTTTGAGTGAAGAAAGGACAAAAAAACAAAAAAACTTTTATCTTTGTGAGGAGGTGGGGCTGACCCTGTTGCTGGCTTTGACACAGTCTTCTGATATCTGTGATTGGTTGGTTGTCCAAGGAAATAAAAGGGCGCTTTTAAGAGTTGGGTCTATTGTAAGCCTTTGCTTTGAAATTACAGGCGTAATTGTTTTACTGCACTCTCTCTCTCTCTCTCTCTCTCTCTCTCTCTCTCCCACACACATACACACACAGTGATATATATATATATATATATATATATGTATAGTATACTCAGTAATTTATTATTTTTTTTATGTACCATGCTGTCATACTTTAATGTATTTATTTTATAGGAAATGAACAGTGACACAGTAAGTTGCTGTCATAAGAAGGTTGTGACAGACCCATATCATCATTGCTGCATAGCTGCTAAATATGTTAATGTAGCTAATGTAGTGATTACTTTGATTTCTGGCACTATAGCATTTCTGTGCGGTGTCGGGATGTTAGCATGTCTAAGATCGGTCACAAACATGATCTAATGTGTAGCATCCCAATAAATCACTGTCATGCATTGTGTGCAACACATTTTTTTTCCTTCTTCACTTCTTCATGTTTCGTCCATTTTCTCCAATGCTAAAGAAACTCTTAAGCCTCTTAAAAGTCCTTGTCTGTACTCCCAACAGTTTTGGAACTTAAGACCTTTTTTAAGGGTTACGTTTTTTCTTTACTAGGATCTTTAATTTTAGGATAGAGGAGCAACTCTTAGCACTGGGCCCTGGATGCGTTACTGTCTTTTTCTTGTACTTCTTTATTCACAAATGTCTGTTTCCAGGATCTTCACCCTCTACACAAAGTCCCTGCCGCTGGATGTGGCGTGTCGGGTGTGGGACGTGTTCTGCAGAGACGGGGAGGAGTTCCTGTTCCGCACAGGACTTGGGATTCTGCGGCTCTATGAGGAAGTGCTCCTGCAGATGGACTTTATCCACATCGCTCAGTTCCTGACCAGACTCCCAGAGGACACGCCGTCCGAGCGCCTTTTCAGCTGCATCGCCAACACTCAGATGATCAGCAGCAACAGGAAGTGGACACAGGTCAGCCTATGGAGTTTGTTTGCGAAGGAAATGCAAGCAGGAAATTAAATGCAAATATACTTTCCTGATACATTTTGTTCTCCTCAAAGCTTCGTTTGCATAACTTCTATTATTAGATACCTAGTAAAATGAGTTTGTTTTGAGGAAAGGGCAGAATTTTCATATTTTCAGTAAACTAGCCCTTTGTTATAAACTCTACAGGGAACTTTATTCTTCTACAGAACATTGTGATTTGTTTGGTGTTTATTAAAATTAGTAGGAAATCTATGCATCCTCAGGCCATCCAGGATGTAGATGAGAACAGATGTGTAGAAATGTAGCATTCCATCACTTGCTCACCAATGGATGCTCTGCAGTGAATGGGTGCCGTCAGAATGGGAGTCTAAACAGCTGATAAAAGCATCACAATAATCCACACCACTACAGTCCATCAGTTGCAGCTCTTGCCTATTGCTTACACCTATTGCAAAATTTGACCCATTATGTCAAAAGCCAATCAGACATAGCACTTTGAGATGAACAACTCACATCTACGCCAAAACTTAACACTCCTTTCTAAATATGAAATTCTTGCCATAAAACCATACACACAAGCACCATCTGAATTACTCTTTCATATCAGCAGCAACACACTGCTGGGCTTTATATAAAACACAGCAGTCTTGCTGTTTACATTTTTATTGTCAGTTGCTCAGACTCAGTCTTCTGTAAAACTTTTGTAAAAGCAAAAGACTTTACAAAAAACAAACATTCTTAAAGAAATAACGATTGAATTACAGAATGACAAATCATCAAATTTAGCAACAAAACAAAATTAACTGGATAAATTGCTATTGGGGGAAAAAAAAAAACATATACTTGTTTTGCGTGTGTGTGGTGGGGGGCTGAGGGGGGCTTATGGATCCCGCCTTCTATTTGGGTCTATATTGTGTACACAGTACTGTAATATCACAATATTCCTTTACATATACTTCACAGCACTACCCATTTTTGTATAATACAGTTAGTACAGTAATACAGAATCATGTGACACATACAGTCTGGAGTAGAAACTTGAAGATATAGCTGTTCTCCAGTGGGAATGTCCTTATTATCGATGTTACTGTGTACTGGCTGAGGTTAGGGAGGACTCATGGACAGGCCATGATTTATCACATGGTCCACCAGAGTAGCTCTGATGTCATCTGACACACGTCTCCCCACTGGTTCTCGTCTTTGTCCTCGTCCTCGTCCTCTTCCACGTCTGACTCCTCTCTCTTTGTCCTCCTCTTACTCTGACTCTCATTGCCTCCATGCTTGCAAAGGCTCAGACAGACTCTGCTTGAGTGTTTACCCAATAATATCAGGTGATTTCGTTTTTGAACAAGTGTCTAATATAAGAAAACGTGTGTTACAGAATTGTAAGCAAATTGTGTTTAAGCTATGATTACACTGTGTTTAAGATAAGCTACATGATGTTTAGGTATTGAGGCTTTGGTCTAAGCATTAGGTTTTAGTGTGTAAGCAATAGGTAAAAACTGTAACGTCACATCACAAGATTGAAATTGTGTGGGTTACTGGGATGTTTTTATCAGCTGTTTGGAGGCTCATTCCGACGGCACCCATTCACTGCAGAGCATCCATTGAGGAACTATTCCTTTAACATTTGTGTTAATTATTTCTCTTTCTCTTCATCAGGTCTTTAACGCCCTCATAAAGGATAAAGAAATGGAAAAAAGCAGCAGTCCTACGGCGAAAACCTCATGAACTCTCAACGTTTTTATATTTCCAGTTGACTTTAACTCTCAAATAGAAGAGAGGATTGTATAAAACGGGCTCAAAGAAATGAAATGAAGAAAAAGCTGAACTTGATTCCTTTGTAACCATGCCAGTATTACTGAAGTTACACATTTGTATGAGTTAATAATATAAGCCTTTTATGAAAATATTCCACCAGCTTCGTCATGTACTGTACCGGATACCAGCGTCAAGCTTTTTCTTGATATTCCTCCTTATGGAGAGAACTGGTGCATTTGAAGAAGTGTGCTGACATACGCACCATTAACTCGTTTTGTATGCTGAAGTTTATTCAGCCAGAGCCTGTTTAATGCACTTGCGATTTTAATAATGGAACAGCGAGGTTCTGAGATTTAAAAAATGTGATTCCTTTTTAAGCGGTTTTGTTTTGTAGAGCAAGACCTTAATGAAGTGCAATAGAATATGTCAGATGCAGTTAATAATGAAGGAATAGTGCATAGAGTGTGTTGCTGAGATATTTAAAAAGCATTTTGCTGCTTCTTGCCGAAGAATTATTGCATTTTTGAGTACTCCCATTCTGCTACTTTAATTTCTTCTTTTAAAACACTAATATGTAGCATAGGGCTGCAAAACCATTAATCACCATTAACTGCATTCAAAATTATTGGTTTACATTCTATATGTGTGCGTGCTGTGTATATTTATTGTGTATATATAAATACACACATATATGTATATTTATTTAAAAAATGTGTTTGCATATATATATATATATATATATATATATATCACATTTTCTGTATATATGCATATATAATATATATATATATATATATATATATATATATCAAACATGTTTTCCCTTATATATACATGTATGTGTGTGTATTTGAATATGTACATAATAAATATAAACAGTACTCACACATACAGTGTGTTAACATAAAGTTGAATGCGATAAATTGTTTTGCTGCCCTAATGTAGCCTAATTTTTAATCTAAATGTTATTAATGTAAGACAATATGTGAAGAATGCATTCAGAGATTTATGTACTTAAGGTACATCTTCTTAAATGAACTGACGATCGCCAGTTAAAGAATAAGAATTTGGGGTTTAATAATAAAATGTGTAATTATGTTCTGTTTAAATATTTGACCAAATGCATTGTTTGTCATGGATTTGGACCTAGTATTGCGTCTTGAAATTTGCTAATGTTGTATCTTGATGGAAAAAAGTAAATTGTGTCATTAATTCTTGGTTTGTTTTCTACACACTCCTGGTTTTATTGTACAGTTTTCATACTTCAGTGAAGATGAATTGTAAATAGGTGACATGTTTGACACCACAAAATTCAAATGTGTAAATAAATCTGAAACTACTATTATAGTTGTTGTCTCTTTTTTAAATTCAGTGTATCTTGCTTTTGTTCTTTATATACAGTATGTAGAGTACAAAAAAATATATATATATCTAAAACAACCCAACAGCAATTTGTAATTCAGAGAGCTTTAAGGCATTCAATTTGTCAGCAGCTTCACAAAAATTAAAAATTAAAATAAATGACTTGTTATTTTGTTATATTTAGATCTGCTGGGAGAGGTCTTCTCTGTGTGTGTTCATTCCTCCGGATCACCAGGTGGCGCTCAACGGCAACGTAACATTTCTCTCTCCATTCATCTAGCGTCTCTCTTTTAGTTTACTTCCTGTCCATGTGGTGCATGTGTGAAGAGTGGATACTTACTTTTTTATGGATTAAACTGATTTACACATTTGAAACATCAATAGTTGTGTCCAACCACAGATCAATATGGGCCCGGTAAGTTAATTTGTAAATAATACGCAAACAAAGCGCGAGTTAGTTTAATATCTCCAGCTTCTGTTAGCCATGTTTAAGAGTGTCACTTATAATTTAACAACCTTTGTTTTTATTTATTGGCGTATCAATGCTAGTCTAACTAGTCATGATATACTTTTACTGTATATCATGTACTGCCATTGTGTCAAACGACACTTTTCACCTTCAACGTTATTATTTTTATTATACTACTTTTATCCCTAATAATATTATCATAGGCTACTGTAACGTTACTAGCATAAACACCATGTGTATCATATTATATTTAACATGCTAGCCAACTCTTACTGTGTCACGTCATATCATGTATACTAATAGTTAACCTCTCGTTGTTTTAACTAATTTTGGGTTTATTTTAATTTGTAGGTTTTTTAACTTTGACTGAATGTTAAGGGGATTCCGTTATAGTAAACTATATTCACTACTAATCTTAACACCGTTTATTTCTGTATAAATTACTCATTTTATACTGATTTTCATTTATAGACGTAGATTTACGTAAAAGAGCAAAAGTATTTATAATGGAATGATTTGACTCTCTGGTGGAAAATGGTAATGAAAATCAGATTTTGGACTATTTTGTTTTGCTTCATCTGTCATATAAAGACGTTATCATATGTATAATTGTATTGCATGCATTATTTAGCTGTGTTTTTATGCATCTTTCACACAAGGCTTCCAAAAAGAACAAGAAAAAGAAGCCTAGCTTCAGAAAATTGCTGAAAACCAGCAATGTGAAGCTATCAAACAAGCTGAAGAATCGCCAGTTTAAGCAACAGAGCTCAGTTAAGAAACAACGCAAAGAGCAGAGGAAGCTTCGGCAAGCCATTACAGATGTCTCCCATAAGACCATCAAACCCCTGGAGAGCTATAAGAAGAAACGAGGTGAGATTTATATAGTTTTATATAGACTCTCGTGCTGTGTAATAGGATAGTTTTGTAATGTTGATATGTCATAACAGTAGGAGAAGAAGATGATGATGATGAGGAGGAGTTCCTGGAGTCTCTGCCTGTGGACATGATGGACGAGGATGACCTCGAACAGATCAAAACCATGGCAAAGAAAGCTTCCTTTCTGACTCGAGACATCTCAACGTGGTAAGCAGCAGCACGCTTTGGCGCTTGTTAATCACTTGACGTTTATTTTTCTGTGGACTCTATACTCTGATATTGTCTGTTGTGATCATATTGCCCCTTCTTTTCTTTCGTAGTGCTCCGGTGCATTCCAAAAAGCGCAAATCCGAGCAGCCGGTGGAGAAGTATGAGAAGATGCCCAGGAAGATGCAGCAGGAGGAAGAGAAAGAACTCATTCATCTGCTGCCCATCAAAGACAAGAGGGGCCTGATCCCTCAGACCATGGAGAAACCCGGTGTGTGTTATCACAGGGCTTTGAGTGAATGCTGGGGTGCTACAGAGGAGGATTTGGATTAACTGTCTGCTTGTTTCCTCTAGTTGTACCAGAGGCAGAGGAAGAGGAGGAACCAATCGACCAGGATGAGTTAAAGAAAGGTTGGTGTGGGTTTTCATGTATTTTTGAAATTTCTTTAGTCTCAAGAGTCTGCTTTAGTAGTTTTGTTGCCATGTAATGTTTTTTATTACCAAACTCCAAATATTTCAGATTTTAGGTTAATATTTTGATAATTTAGCATTTGCATTTTCACTGATGTTGGCTATTGGTTACATGACAACTGATAATTATATATCTATTATATATTTTTAAGGATTTTATTTTGATTGCTTTTTTTGCTGTTGAAAGATGATTAATTGCATGCAAAATACAAAATGTGTTTATGTGTGTGTGTGCTGTCACTGTGTATATTTATTACGTATATAAATACACACACGTACAGTATATATTTTGAAAATATTTAAATGTATTTACATGTATGTAATTATATTACAGAGAAATATATTTAATTTCTAAACAAAACATATTTTTCTTAAATGTATACATTTATTTGTTTGTATTTATATACACATAATAAATACACACAGTACACCAACATGTATTACATAAACCAAACCTTCATTCTGGATGAGATTAATCGCTTGACAGCACTGTAAAAATAAAATACTAAATGTTTCTTGAGCAGCCAATTAGAATGATTTCTGACAATGAAGACAAATCACAGGAATAAATAACATTTTAAAATATCTTCAAATAGAAAACCTTTATTTTAAATTGCATTGTTTCACAATATTACAGTTTGTACTGATTTTATTAAGAAGTAAATGTAGCCTTGATGAGCAAAAGAGATTGTTTAATAATAAATTATTCTTTAATAAAAATGCACATTTTGATGAGATTTTTGTTTTAATAACACCAGAGGAGGAAGCAGAGAGCGCTCCATTATTAACTCCTCAGGAGCAACTGGAGCTTCGCACTCAGAGACTGACGGAGAAGAAACTACGCATCGCAAGTCTGTCGTCTGCAATACTCGCAGATCCACACGTCAATGTAAGACAGCCCTTCACAATGATCTTCTGTGCTGTCGTCACATGTGTGATGACGTACAGTACCTCTGTGTTCCAGATCAAGAGGCTGAAGGAGTTGAGGGCCATGCTGATGGAGACGGACCCCTGCGTCGCCGTCACAGTCAGAAAGTTAGTCATGGTGTCCCTCCTGGAGGTTTTTAAGGACATCGTGCCGTCATATCGAATCCGACCGCTGACGGAGGAGGAGAAAGCTGCAAAGGTGCACTGTTAAATTCTATTTCAGCGCACTGTGAAAAATATGTAAAAGCTATTAAAGCAGCTTCAGATTTAGATTTAGTCCAAAACAGCTTTTCTTGAAACTGAGCTGCAAGAACAACTCGGAAATGCTTGGAATTCTGGTGGAAGGCAGATGAATGCATTTCTGGCCAACATTTTAGGCTTCTACATGTCCTCAAAAAGATCAAATCCGTGGTCATAAAAACATAAAAATTCAAAATTACATAACATGCATGATTTTTGCTCTAGGACGCACCGTTTTCCCGAAACAGTAGGCCAATTAGCGTGTATGCTAACGTTAAAATGATTGTTGTATGCAACATATTACAGAATAAATAATTATAAGAAAAAATGTGAACAGTGCAACTCAACTCAGTATTTTTTTCAGTTTGTTGTAAACTCTGTCCGCTCTGGACAACACAAGGGGCATTAATAAACATCTATGCTATTTAGTGCACAATAAATTAGTCTCAGTAGGCTTTGGATATGTTTTTTCACAGAGTTGTACATTATTCATTATAAAGCTCTTTTGCTTTTGGTCAAGAATGAGTCAGTTATACATGTTTTAACGTAATTTATTTATTTATACAACTTGGAAGTTGGAAGAAAAAATAAAAAAGCCTTCTGTAAGATCTCAGCACTCTAAATAAGTCCAGGCATAAAAACAAGTATTTCTTTACAAATTAAATTAAGATAAATTCAAAATTAAAATGTGTATTTGGCAATAACGAAATGAATATAAAGGCTCCGTGGGATTTTCTTCGCCACTTCCCTCAACGCGGCAGCGGGAATTTAATAAAAGAATAATGCCAACATTAGCCTATATACTCTGTCTACATTATGCATTTAAGACTCAATTAAGATTTAGTTATTAATTGAAAAACCCACCATAATTAGGCTACATGTTTTTGTGGAGGAAAATGATTGAATCCATTATAGACGCTTCAGCGCGGTCCTGCGTTCACTGATTGTGCATCCAGCAGCACTGAACACCCTTTCACTGCTGCTGCTACTGGCCGGCAACAGACTAAACTTTCCCACACCGCAGACTTTGCTTTAGTTGCTGGTGCGACCAAAACGTAATCGCCAGTGGCAAGCCTCTGTTTCTCGCATTTCTCTCGTGCATCGAAACACATCACATGACTGCTCATTTATCGCGCAAGCCCGAGCCTCACCTCGTTTTTCCCCCGCTCTGAGCTACAGCCGGGCGCCTGTGATTAACCTCAAACATAGACATTTCTCGGTCCCCGCTATCGGGGGACTTTTAACGAGTACGAGTACTTTGGAAATTGTGGTATCGAGGTCGATACCAGATACCGGTATCGGTGCATCCCTATAAATTACCTCATATATTCACTTATAGACTATATCTTCATATAATATCATAGAGTTCTGAAAAACTTTGCCTCTGGGATTAATGATGTCAATGAAACAGTTTTGACAAAATTTTTAATGTTTTGATTATTATTTCAGTCTGAGAAAGGAGCCTGTTTCATACATAAAAGCACAGAAGCAAAAACTGAACTTGTTTTTAAAAGTGAGAGTGAAAAATGCTCATCACAAGTGAACTCTTTGGAAACGTGGACCCAAAAGAAAATAATAACAGTAAAATGCAAGAATGAAATGACCCATTTAAGCATTTTCTGTTCTCCTCCAGGTGAAAAAAGAGACGCTGCAGCTGAGGGAGTTTGAGGAGGGTCTCGTCAGCCAGTATAAGTTTTACTTGGAAGATCTGGAACAGACAGTCAAAGGTAGATCAAGTGCCCTGTGCTCTTACCTTCCCATCAGCCCATTCCTTCTTATCACCACCATCTGATCTGATGCCGTTTCAGACTGGAAGCAGAAGAAGCAGAAGAGAAGTCAGGCCATCTCTCTTCAGAGTTATGAAGGTCTTGCTGAGGTGGCCATCAGGTGCATCTGTGATCTCCTGGTAGCTCTGCCACACTTTAACTTCCACAACAACATCATAGTCATGGTGGTGCCTCTGATGAGCGACCCCACCAGGAAGGTCAGTCTGTTTTCTGTATTTGCCGGAAACACTCAACTTTTGGAGATTTGCTCATCATTTCAGTGTTGCTGCTTTGCGTTCAGGTGTCTGAGATGTGTTGTGAAGCCGTCAGTAAACTGCTGAAGCAGGACAAACTGGGTCAGGCCTCATTAGCGGTGGTGAAGGTCATCTCAGGCATGGTCAAGGGCAGGAACTACAAAGTCAAACCTGAGGTACAATTTGAAGAGCTTTAAACTAGTTTTGCCTTGTCAATGATGAACAGAACAAACAGACAAAATGTGGAGAATTATTTGATTGAATTGGACAGTTTATTATTTTTTGGTTAGTATCATTATTTTTAGCAGTAGTATTTTTTGTTTCTTTTTTATGATATAGGTAAATATTTGAGTTCTTATTAACATACATTTGTTATTAATATTTATAATTAATTGCTTGGTATTTGTACTGCTTTCATAATAATTTTAGTTAACATTTGAGTCATTTTTGATATTTAATTTCAGTTAAATCAAAATGTGATGTGATTTAAAATAAGGTTAAGGTTTATAATTTAGTTTCAGTGTTTTATCAATTTCTATTATCTTTATTTAATTTGTTTGTAAGCATTCATTTCAAGTAACAATACATTATGTTAATTTATTTAATATAATTTTTTTTAAGCATTTACGTCAGGTAATATGTTTTTTATAGCTTTATTAACATTGCTCTAATACTAATAATATATATTAAAAAGAAAAAAAACTGAAAAGTAAAGTTTAATTTAGTATAGAGAAGTTGCAGTTCTGATAAATTTTCAGATTTTATTGGCGATGTTTTGAAAGGCTGATGTCTTTTCCTGGTCTGTTGTGCTGTGAACACACAGGTGCTGAACTGTCTCCTCTGTCTGAGAATAAAAGAAGTGGAAATGAAGAAAGATACAGAAGATACTGCACCAAAAAAGAAGTTCATGACCTTCAAGGACAGGCGGACAAATTTGTCCAGGATGCAGCGGAAGGTTTGAACTTGATGCTATTTCACAGAAATGTCATGATTTGTTGTGCAGCGATACGAGTCGGTGTTCACTGAACTTTCAAAAGTAGTCTCTTCTGCTCACCAAGGCTGCATTGATGTTTTTGAAAAATACAGGAAAAACAGTAATATTGTGAAATTAAATTACAATTGAAAACTTTCTATTTTAATATATTTGAAATTATAATTCATTCCCATTCCTGTTCTGTTTCATGACAACGTTGCTGTCAGAATTCTTAAATGAATATAATGTTCAAATGAACAACCTTTATTTCTTCTTTTTGACGTTATGAATGGTTTACTGTTAATTTAGTGAATGTACTATTTGATTACATCATCTGTTTCCTCAAAGTTTTATAAATTCTTTTTAAAATGACCTTGATCAAATCTTCTTGTCCTTAACAGTGGAAGAAAGCAGAGGAGAAGCTACAGAAAGAGCTTCTAGAAGCTGAGGCGTCAGAGAACAAAGACAAGAAAATTAAATTGGTGAGTCTTAATACAGTCAGTGGAGAGAATGTGTTTTTGCAGGATCTTGTAATGTTCTCTTTCATCCATTGTTTTATTCCAGCACACAGAGACGCTGAACATTGTGTTCCTCATCTACTTCAGAATACTGAAGAAAGCTCAGAAGTCCATCTTGCTTTCCTCTGTCTTAGAAGGCCTTGCTAAGTAAGTTCAGCACGAGTGTTATTACACTCTAATAAAGCGTTCTGGTCAGTATTCATGTATTAACATAGTCCAAACTGTTTCCTGCAGGTTTGCTCATTTGATAAACTTGGAGTTCTTCGATGATTTGCTGGCGGTGCTGTATGGCCTCATCACGTCAGGTGTAAGTATTTCACCCAGGAGCGCCTGCTTCGCGTCACATTTCACACAATAACATCTCGCCGTTTTCCTTCTCTCAGGATCTGACGTATCGCGAGAGCCTGCACTGCATCCTCACGTCCTTCCACATCCTCTCAGGACAAGGTCAGTGCCGCCACAGCTCTGGTTTCACAAACATTTCCCCGTCGCTGAGCTAAAATACATCTCTGTTCGCAACAGGTGACGTCCTCAACATCGACCCTTTGAAATTCTACAACCACTTATACAAAACGCTGCTGACGCTGCACGCAGGTGAGATCTCCAGTGTCTCTTTGTTCTCCACATGCAGCGACACTGGGTTATTTCAAATGAGGGAGAGCATCAGTCACTTGCACACCAGGGATGCGAAGGACATTTATTTTTAAGCTTTAGATGCACAAATCCAACTGAGACTCATCTGATAGATTATCAGGGTTTCTCTTCCACAAACTGAAGGGTTAGTTCACCCTAAAATGAAAATGCTGTCATTAATTTCTGATGAAATCAGAGAGCCATCTGACCCTCCATTTATCAGGGTTCTTGCACCATTTTAAAAGTAAAATTTAATGCTTTTTAAGACCTTTTTAAGACCTCAACAAATAAAATT
>JAUCMS010000019.1:498797-512187 GCA_032357445.1 Enteromius radiatus | reverse complement strand
TTCACAATATTACAGTTTTTTCTGGATTTTTAATCTAATAAATGTAGCCTTGATGAGCAGAAGAAACATCTTTAAAAACCATTAAATATCTTACTGTTCTAAAACTTTTGAACGGTAGTGCATGTAACTAACAGAGGCTAAAGGGTGTGTTTTTTATAAATAAAAAGAGGACAGATATATAAACTAAAATTGGAATAGACAGTGCTAGAGTTAGAGGCTCAAATAAAGAAGAGATGTGTTTTTAGCTATTTTTTGAAGATGGCTAAGGATTCAGAACAGAACATGCCATTATTTTCTCACAAAATTGACTGAATTCTTGAAATAAATAATGCACATCATAACATTTGAATTTATGCATAGTTGACTCATATTTCAGTTTAAAAGTAGTAAATAAGACATCAAACTCCACAAATGTGTGGGTATTATCTAGTGAAATAGTATATGAAATCAATTTAATATATATAATTTAAAATACAAATGGTTGGATATAAAATATTTTCCTTGAATACTTCAAAAAACAAAAGGATGTATTTATATGAATTGCTTTAACATATGTAAAACAGCACATCTCTTATGGCAAGACATTGCAGAAAAAGAAAATGCATAACAAGTTTTCTTAAAGTTGTTTAATCTAATAGAATTTGCACAAATTGTGTTTCATTTTGGTGACATATAAGTCAAAGGGGATTGAATCTCTGTTTATTACACCATAAATTAGAAATATAGTTTTTATGAATGTAATCAACAAATAATCTTCAAAATACAGACTCTGGTGTATACAAACTGGTGTACTCAAGTGCTGCTGAAGTGGAAATTTCTGACCCAGTGCAATCATTTTGAGAAAACAGCCCTTAATAATTTATCGCAATTGATGCAAATAGATAAAAGTCCAATAAAATAAAAAGCGTATTTTGGATGTTTTCTGTTCCACTAGTCTGACAACCCCAGGAATACCGCCTGATCAATCAGCATGGCCAGTATCAGTCTATCACTATCATTTACATGATTTTACTTTATTTCCTGTCCTGAGCAGGAGATCAGGCTCTTTACCGTCGGTCTGATAGTTGAGGGCGACCAGCTGGATTCCGTGCAGCCAGAAGATGAGAGGATTGGGGTTGGCGGAGTCGATGCGTGTGGCTGCAGGGTACGTGCGGAGCAGCTGGCAGCTGGTGTGCTGGATGAGTTTCTGAGAGTAGCGGCGACACAGACGCTTTGCAGCGTTCTCGTTGACAGAGGAGATGTGGTAGCATTTGGGTGTGCGGATGATGGAGCTGAGAGAGGTGCTCGGGCTCAGCGTTAGTGATGTTTGCTCCTCCCAGTTCATGCGAATGCCCTCCAGACTGGCTGCAGAAGACACAAGAACATTAAGTTGATACTGCAACAAGTGGAAAGGACCGAAACATTTATTTTGGAGGCACTGTTTAAAAGTGAAACTAAGCGGTATGAGAGAGTTCAATAAATATCGTATGTAAGGCTGAGTCACATTTGCCATTTGGCAAACAGACAGAAGCAGAATCAGAGCAGGTTTACAGAACAACACTACAGCAAGCTTCGGAGTTTTGAGAGTGGATGTTCATTTTAAAAATAAACACTTACTTTGAAAATGTAAGCATAAAGAAATAAAAAACAGATTAGTTCTATAATTTAAAAAAAGAATATAGTATAAAACTTTAAACGAAAATATTTTTAGCTGTTTTTTGAATTTATATATACATGGTATCAGGCTTTATATATATATATATATATATATATATATAATTTATTAATTTATTTAGCATCTATGACTTAATCTGAAGCAATATTCTTATTAATTTTCTATCAGCTGTGACATAAATCTGCGTGCTTTTAAATTTAATTCAATGACATTATTTTTTACCCTTCTCATTAATCTTATTAATACTTTCCTTTCAAATTCTTACTTTTGATGTATAAATTCAATTATTAATGAAATGACACTTTTCAATGAAATTAAAATGCCAGTAGTGAGTGTTTAATAAGTGAGTCATTGAGTTTCATTTAAATGATTTGTTTATAAAGCAGATTTATTAGATGTTTATGAATGACACTTTAATTAAAGTGATTCGTTTAAAACACTATCATTCAGCAATGAGTTGGCTGTTTGATGTGAAATGCGCAGTTTTTACGCCTAAGTGACCAAATAATATTGTATTTGCCTTTTGAACTATTTATTAAACTATTGTAACGGCCCTGGCCCAATTTAATCCCTGGTGTTATGGATATATTTTTATAAAGTGGCCTTGCAGTACCTTGCGGTTTCCCGGATAGGAATTAGATTAAGCCAGGACTAGACCTTTGCTAATTTAGGACATTTAAGATTTTTTTAGAAACATGTCTTACAAAAATGCATTATCTGTGAGAATTTTAAGACCAAACAATGGCAATGATGTATTTTAGGATATCTCAGTGCAAGCCTTTTCCAGTTTAGACAGCTCTTAAGACAGATCTAGGACTAGTCTTAAACCCTGTTCGGGAAACCGGCCCTTAGAGCCTTAGCAAGTTTTGTTTCTTACAGCGGACTGTAGGCAAATATACACCTTATCCAGTTCTTCTCATTTTACTTTTTCTCCAGCTTGTGAGTGAACAAAACACTCGACTGATTTAATCAAAACAGTGATTGATTTGTATATCTGGCTAGTTCTGATTCTGATCCTAAAACACAACAGATGACTGGTGAAATATTATCAGGGAAAAATGTGCTCAGGTAAGTATATGGTATTCTTTAGTGTCAGTTATGGATTTATCTGTAAGATGGTAACACAGCAGTATTTTGTGCAAGAGATGAAGTTTTCTTCATGCATGTTGTATGGAAGAAAGTCAGTCATAAAGATTTGGAGCATCGTGAGGACAAGTAAATTCTTTTAATAAAAATAAACCGGTTACAAAAATAGATGCACTTCTGTTAAGATGGCAGGAAGTTATCAGTGTAAGATCAAATACAAAGAAGCACTTCCCCTCCAAAAGTGCTTCTCCTCAGAAAGCACATGCTTGTTTTCTCATACAGTCAGCCACTGGAAATATTCCTCAGGAAGGCATTTTTATGTGCTTTCGAGGGACTTCTGTATAATGGAAAACTTGAGAGCTCTTTTCCCATGGGTGCTCTAAGTGGGTGTTCTATTTCCTGCGTGCCCTGTGCACAGTTCCATGCAAAACCGAGGCAGCCGTACCTTTCCCTGGAGCTCGGACCAACGTCACGGGCTCCCCGGGGCTTCCGCGAGCAGGAGCGCTGCCAAAGATGGATTTCCGGCTTTTTCTCTCTTTTCCCCTACCAGAGCCTGATGGGGAGAGGGTGGAGAGGCCTAGTTCCCACGCACACAAACACAAACAAACACATATGTAAGGTCACGGCTGCAGGGTATATGCTCCTCCAGAACTCAAGAGCCTGATACTGTTTGTTTGTTCAAGGCTCGCCTCTGGGACTATTACAGTTTCCAGTAGAGCCAAACACCTGAAGCTAATTTACCCACCCTTTTTGTCGAATTCAGCAAATTCTACAGCAGTTTACATAAGCCTCGTAGCACAAATATGCAACAGATGAAGTGTTGCTTGTTATAAATCTTAACTGTAGTTGAAATGTGCTGCTACTTAGAAGGAAGCCTGAGAGTCTACATTTGTAAAGTAGCTTTGTCAACACAGTGTAGTCATCCAAAATAATGCATTAAACAATATATATATAGTGAACTACAAACTTTTCTCATTGTGCTTGTATAATAATGAAGTAATAAACCTGGGAATTTGATAGCCTGACAGTAGATGACCAGATCAGAGAGCTCTTGAGCGATCTGTCTGCTCTCCTTCTCATTCTGGGGAAGGTTGAACTCTTCTCCCAGCTCCATGTCAAACATCTGCAAGGGCACAGAAGTACAAACATCACAGTTCAAGTACGTATTCGGGTAGAAAGGAACTCATATGTTCATCAGCTCAGTTCTGTACAGACCTTTCCTTTGCTTCCCGCTTTCTTAAACCGCTTGGGCATCTCATCGTTGGACTCGTACTGAAGTTTCTCAGTGGATGACTTGCCTTCGGGTTTGTCATCCAGAATATTGTCTGCAGAAAGGAAAAACACTAAGAAACATCTCTACAAAAAGAGCAAGTGATTTACAAAAAAAAAAAAGAGAACAACTCCATCTAAACGCAAAATAAAATATTTCGCAAAGCACATAAAGGTGAAGCAGTCATATCTGAGAGCAGCAGCCGTGAAAGACTGTGTAACATCAATAGTGTAGTCTCACACCATATATAAGAGACTTCTTAAAGGGATAGTTCACCCAAAACTGCATTCACTTCTTTCTTGTTCAGAGCACAAGAAAATATATTTTGATGAACTAACTATATTTTGAACACTAAGACATTCACCAAAATATGCTCAACAGATGAAAAGTCAGTCACAGTGTTTTAGAACTGCATGCAGTAAAAGTAAATAATGACAGATCGTGCATTTTGGGGTGAACTACACCTTTAAAATCTGAAAGTAAATGGAAATTGTGCCAGTTTTTCCTCTATATTGTGATCTATATCCAGGTGGCGTACAGTAGGACAGTGCTTAATTTTATCCATGAGAAATTGATTGGCTTGATTGATCATGGTTAGGGATAATTGTTCATGTAGGATGAGAAGAGATGTCGTCATGACTCAATTTGTCTTGATTTCAAAATATTAAAACATTGTATGAGATTTGTTTTGTTATAGGGTAAAGCAGCTAATGACCAATTAGTAGACTCCAGAGATGTGACAGCATGATTATGATTGAAAAATTATGTGCATAGATAATTTAGAAAAACAGCAATATGCCATTGAATTTAAGTAAGAATAGTCATTTATGATTTCAGGGTAACTTTAAGCCTTCTATGCAAAACGCAAAGTCATGAGGATGCATCCTGATCCTGAAGAAAGTAAGCACATCTAGTAGGCCTTTATTAGATCACAGTAGCATTCTGCAGGTGTGCAATCCATAGACACCGTCAGGACGTCACTGGAGTCCAAGATTTAGCAAAAAAAGCTACTAACTGGTCATCAATCAAAGATTTCAATGTTACCTTATAATGAAACAAATCTCGTACAATTTTCGAAATTTGCCTCAGATGGTAATATCACGACAAACGCATACCCATCTTAAGAAAGCAGGTTGAGTGAATGCCTGGCATTCCCCTGACTACACAAACCCATAGCTGCGTCTCTGGGGAAAGCCGTATGGGAAAGAACAAAGTCTCTTTTAACAGAGAGCAGTGCAGGGCCTGAGAAACCAGATGGCTTTGTTTTTCCCCCACCGATGAGCCAGTGCCGCAAGCAAGGTCGAGCCATTTTCAAAAAAGCAAGGACGTGGAAGCGAACGTTGAAGCAAGTTTGGGTGGTTCTGTTTATACACCGTACCACCCATCGCTGTACTTAAAAAACACTGATTTATTCATGGCAGAAGCAGACAACACACACCTGATGGCTCTCAGATATAAGCACCATTATTCTGCTTTGATTTTCTCTGCTTTGAGTCCAAGAAATCACATCAGAGTCAACACACCAGCAGCATATAGCAGTAAAAGCAACGCACAACATCACGGCACGCATTTACATGGGCAGTTGACACGACATGTACGTTTACTGTGCCCAATCATTTTCATAATTTATCTGGACAGCAAAGAATACACATTTTGGCCACAATCGTACAAACTGACACCAACTATTAGCAATTCAAACTCTACTGTGGTGACCGGTAGGGGTGGGCGGTACACCGGTGTCATAGTCATCACCGGTGTGACATTGCGCCACGACATGGATTTTCTAATACCGTCAATACCGTAATAAATCAATTATGTTCCTTGAACGGCTGCATTTACATCAATAATATCTAATTCTAAATAATAAGGCATTACATTTTCTTCAAACGTTCAGTTGTGGTCTGAATACCTGTCCTTATACTATATATTCTTGTTGTAAATAAAAAAGTAAAACACATTCGTATCAGCCTTGCACGTGGTAGGTAAAAGCAGAGTATTCATCCAACACGGAGCAAACTTCAGTAATATGCAAGGTTTGCCGCCGTGTTGTGACAGCAAGAGGTGGAAACACAAGCAACCTGTTTCATCATTTAAAAAACACGCACGCCCGTGAATATGTAGAGGCAACCCGGGCCAAAACGAGCGCAAGTGGGACCAGCAGCACCAGCGGAGCGCGTCCTAAGACCGCACACGCGGCAAAAAGCGCCGTTATAACACAGACGCACAAGCAGTTTTACATTTTAAATGGTCAGTGCCTTATCGCGCTGATGTGACCAAGCCCGACCCGAACCCGAGCATCCTTTCTAAATATCTGTCCGAACCCGGGTCGGGTATCCATGCTCACACTCTGGAAAATAAATGTTGAGAATGCATAATACTCTCCCATGTCTCTTTTTGATAAGGATACCTACCATTTACTTATTATATTATAAAAATATTAACTTTATTCACATACTAAAGAGACAGGACAGGCTACTCCTCCCAAAATGTACCAAAAAAAAAGTTATACTGTGATATTATACCGTCAGCGTTCAAAAGATGAAAAATACCGTGATATTAATTTTAGGTCATATCGCCCACCCCTAGTGACCGGTGCATTAGCAAATATGCATTATTTAACTGAAGTTTCCCAATTTTCTGGTCTGGTCATGTATTTACAGTAATTATCCTACAAATTACAAAAAAAGCCCTAATGCAAATTCATAGTTTTAAAACCACATTTTTGAAACCATGGCCATTTGTCAACTACCCACTCACACACAATACATTTACCTTCCTGGCCATAAGAGGCTGTGGAAGCATTGAGGACATCAGCTGAGAAAAAGGAGAAAAAAAAAAGAGGGAAGAAAGGAGGGGGGAGAGGAAAGAGGTCAACATGCTACAAGGTGCCATCGTGAGAACAGTAAAAGATCGTGAGAGGGTTAGTGAACAGAACAGAAAATTCCACTCCATGTTCCAATAATCGCTGTCGATTCCAATTGAGATAAAAGACATGTTGGCTTGCAATTCATATTTACCATCAGACAGAGACTCATAATCATAGTCATACTCGTCTTCCTCCTCTTCTTCTTCGTCATTGTTTCCGCTGACTGTGCCGTTGTTGGCCTGGACATGCATGTGAGCCAGCTGATGTGCCTTTTGCAAGAAGAAAAAGTTAACAAAAACTATTCATTTATTCATTCTTTGATTTGTTAAACGGAAGTTTCATGGACTCAATAAAAAGTGTTGACAATGAAAATGTTTAACAGCTAGTCAAGACCATACTGAACCTGTGCAGATTTCCACACAATTCCACACATTCCCTACCCTTTGCTTGTTTGCTTTTTAAATATTTTGGTTAATTTGATTGTGCTTTCCAATATGAATGTAGCACTTCCAGCTCAGCTGAGAACAGTTTTAAGTGTTTAAACATATTCTGCAGAGTTTCCTCGAAAATTCCTCGACTTTTTTTCACAGTATACACAGCAGTTTTACAAAAGCTATACACACACACACATATATATATATATATATATATATATATATATATATATACACACACACGGTGTTAAGGAAAGTTACTTTTAAAAGTAATGCATTACAATACTGAGTTACTCCCTAAAAAAGTAACTAATTACATGCTTTTTATGGAAAGTAATGCATTACGTTACTTTTGCGTTACTTTTTAAATATGGGCAGAGCTTGAAAAAGAAGTTCTATTTATAGCAAATGTAAAAGTGTCATGAATAAACCTCGGGCTGAAGAAAAAGTAAATTCACATCTGTAAAGTAGAATACAGGAGAAGAAGGTTCAGTACTCTTCAGCAATAAAATAAACAATAGTTCGATTTTGAAGTTATTTTTGCTTTTAAGTATATGGTTGAACTGGATCATTAAAGGTCAGCAGCAAAGATATTGGTTAAAAAACTGGGATTAGATACATTTGTGTAATTTAATTATTGCAGGTTTGCATCATATTCTGAGTTTACTTTAATTCATTTTGATGAATACTAAATCTGTTTTTGAGAGTGAGATGAATTAATGCACATTCACATTTAGTCTAGAACTACTCTTTTCACAAAATACCTCTTTATTTCTGATTTCTCCCAACACTGAGACAGGAGACTTGTATATATACATACACATACTGTAAATACTGACAGTATATCTATATATATATATTTATATTGATATATACAAACACACACACACACATACAGTATATAGCCAGATATACTGTATAACAATGTCATAAATTATCTCTAAATTTAGAAATACCTCTACTGTATTTATTTTGCATAGCAGATGTATCAGGCACAGGCCTCTTCTTACATGTACAAACAAATAATACAAAAGACCTCAGGTTACATCAAGACCTAGTCAAGAAATTTAGACACAAAAGAGCTTGAGTTGAGTGTGGCTGCTATGATTCATTTAGGTGAAGTATTGGCAAGATGACTAAATTGTGTATAAACCAAAAAGTCTGGAAATCAGGTTCTGCATTGTTCCCATGCATCTAGGTATGTGTTTCTCTCATCTACCTTTTGTTTGAGAATGTCCACTGGAGCCTGGTGAGCTTTCAGCTTCTTATTTTTCAGTAGGATCTTCCCTCGGAGCTGCAGAGGAGACGGAAGCAAAGGCTCGTCCGCGAAATCACTCTCGAACAGGAACTTGGTCACCAGCTTGTCACCGAACACCGTCTGAAGAGCAAAATATATTTTCACTTTCCGGCCGAACAAGCAGGTTGAAATGGGTTCAACTAGATTCAAAGCATTTATATATGGTGAGAAAATTCAAGCACCTTAAAAATCTCTGCCATCTTGCGTTGCTGTGGTAAAGAGCAGTGGTTTTCGATGGACAGAATCACAGGCATCTCGGAGTTCACAAACGCTGCACGATTGATGGCCTCAACAACATCCTACAGGCCACAAAAGCATTTCCGTCAATGGAAAACATACATATAATCAACAGAGGTCTCTTCACGTACTGATTTTTAACAGACCTTGAAGGGAATCTTAGTAGTGAGAGTGTGTCCATGGTAAATAACAGGCATGCCGTCATCCCCGTCCCAGCAGTCCAACTCAACGCTACGACAGCCCTGCAGCAGGACCTGCAGCAAAACCAATAAATCAAACGTGAACTCAATAAACGCCTGCAGGCATCATTCACATGCTGTTTCAGCCACACACACTTTGCAGGTGACTTCTCTGGGACGGCATGTGAAGCAGCGATCATCAAGCACATTTATGGAGTGCATTGTGAAAGGTTTTTTGCCCTGGATCAGGTTCAGGATAAACAGAGAAGCTCTGCTGAAGACGTACCTGGCTGTAGAGCTCCACTGAAGACTCTCCCTTCAGCTGATGGCCTGTGAGGTATGTGTTATGAGAGGACTCGACGTAATAGTACGAGAGCGGATACTGGAGCTCATCCAGATTCACTTGAGATTCCTCGTTCTTAGAGGCAAAGTTGTCCTTGTCCATAAGAAACCTTGGAGAGGTAGATTAAACTTTCGGTCATGTAGCAGAGATTATATGAATGTAGTGGATTATCCAAATCTGCCAAATAGCATTTCTGAAGCTGCTGGTCCACATTATTTTGTCAAAAATGTTTAATAAAAGCAAACCTGGCAAATCCTTCAAAGGACATCCACCCCATCTGACGCATGTTTGAAGAAGGCTCAAATTTCTAAAGAAACAAAAAAACAAATTAAATGTTATTAAACTGGAATGCATATCATTAGATGTCTCAAAGTGATTTATGAGCTGGTGAGACGTCGAATATCGAACTGTCAGTCAGCGACTCTTATTCTTAATAAAGGAAGAATCAATTGTGCATGTTGTTAACGGTAAATGATGACCCACCGGTGAGAGCTTTAAAACAGTGCCAAGCACTCTGACAGAAATTTGAAGCAATTTTCTTTTCCGACAATAAGACTTCACATAAACATAAAGAGGAATGTCGGTCAAGACAAAGTTTGTATGTTGGCTTGAAAATAGTTCAAGGTTTAAAACAACTTGAAGGTTAGACAGACAAGACCGATAGATTGATGGTGCCAAGTTTAGTGGATCTAGTTCGAAAGGACGGAAAATAATCTTATATGTTTTTAATATAGTCTTCTGTGATATTTATTCAAATAACAAAATGCAGTTTAAAAGTAAACTGGGAGACAGCAGAATCAATGAGGAATTCAGCTGTAAAGCAACTCTTAAAAAACAATAGTGGTATTATTCTGCTCTGTTCAGTTTAATACAAGTGTCAACGTTGCAGAATTCTTTGTTTATTAAACAAAGTTGATCCAGCAGCTTTACAAAAGACAACAGTGTTATTATTCAAATAGGAGTCTGTAAATTACAACACAAGCATATTAATGGAATGACCTTTGTCATGTTCAAAGTAACATTTAAAAGGTCTGAGCGGTCAAGTCTATATAACTTTCTGGCTTTCAGAGAATTCTTCCACACACCTGTATGATGCTGAGGATCTCATCATAGCTCAGATGTTCTCCCTGACAGTTGACCAGGAAGTCATTGAGTTGAGAGATGGCCAGTCCCAGCACACCCAGCGATGAATTCTCCACTCCAGTGCCATTGGTTACGATGCTAGCAGCTGCGATGGCGTCTGAAATCTGCTTCTGGTTGTCAGACATTTGCTGACGTGTGCGGATAAAAAGGCCCAGGTCAGAGCCATTGCGAGTCAGGAGATCTGTGAAGAGATCAGCTTTGTAAAACCGTCTTACTTCTTACACTTGTTATTTTTTTTTATTTTTTTTTTTTCCACACATGCTCACCAAGATCCGGTTGCAATCCTGTGAGTTTGTCATCAATCCTCAGTGTGGTGTAGAGTGGGACTGAGTCAGGACCCGAGCGACTACAAGGCACCGCATAAGTGTCGAACAGTTCCTTCAGATCCTTACGACTGCGAATGCTGGACACGCGTTGGGAAATTTTCAACAATCATCCAAATTCAGAACACAAATATTTTTGTAAAGAAAGGTGTGTTCTACCTGAAAGACTTGAAGAGCTCCACGAATTCAACAAAGCTCATGATGCTGTCGGAGATCATGAGGTCCTGAAAGCCCCTGAAGCAGCCTTTCCCTCGACCATGCCAGCTCCGACTGCTCCAGGTCCTAAAAACACCAAGCTTAGTCAGCTCTAAAAGCAAAATGACTTTAAGCTTTAAGACAAAGAATTACAATTTATTTTTCAATATACAAGAAACTACTGATATTTGTTCTTGCACCTCACATAAGCATGTTTGAGCTTGACCATTAACCATTATTTTTAACAAACACCTGAATCAATACTGTTCATCACATACAGTGATTAGATCTTTTCAGTAGACCTGGACAGCATGATTCATGTGGATTACTTTTATCATGTCTTCATGTGCTTTTTTTAAGCATGAAAAACCTGAAAAAACATTTATTTGCTTCATACAAAAACATAAGGATTCACTAAAGGAGGTCTTTGTTCATGCTCTTAGAGGCACATTTGGATTATTATGGATGTGTGTGCTATATGTGACATCTTGTGAACAGAAACTGCAATGATAAAGCTCAGAAGAGCCAGGATAATTTTTAATATACCTCTGATTGGAAAGAAGAAAGTCGTATGGATGCCTAGTAAAACACAGGCTAATTTTAATTTTTGGGTCAACAAAAAAGTTTTATGTGTTTGAAACAACATGATTTATTTATTATTATTTTAGAGCAAACTATCTCTTTAAATCCTTGTAAAAATTGTAAACAAGGTTTAATTTTCATATCTTATGGTGCAAAGAACAGGATCACAAACATAAACCCATAACAGAAGCCTGTGTGCTTTCTGGGAATGCACTGAATTTTTATTTCTAAAGAGGGAGTGGCCTTACCCTGGTTGACTTTTGGAGTTGCTGAGGAGAACAGGGGAGGAATGGGGGCGGGTAGGGGTGGAGGTGTTTGTGCTAAAGGAGCCAGAGGAAGACGAGGAGGATAAGGAAGATCCAGGAGACTGGCCTTTGCTGTTGGATAAGGAAAGGGATCCAGGGTGGCCAAAGGTACTGCAGTCCTCTATAGAAACATTCAAACATGTCACTATGACCCTGATTATGACATTTGCATCACAAAACTAGCATCTTTAGTGTGTAAATGAAAAAACGTATTGGTAAATCAGCTGAAACGGATACCATCCTCAACATTCTTCAGCATTTGTGTCTAACCAAAGTCAGATTAGCTGTCAACAAATTGCTCAGTAACTCTCACCAGCGTTTTCCTGCTCAACACTTTCCAAAGGGTCTGACTCTCTCCTCCCCAAAGTCTCTTTACAGCTCCTGGTCTTGCGTGAGATCATCTCATCATCTGTTCCATCGCCACTGTCCCCCTGTGAACAGAATAGCGTATTAGTCAAATCATACAGCCGAGCCAGGACAGACTGTGTTGGCTCACATCTTTTTCACTCCTTACCCTGACTAAGGTTTTCTTCTTCTTCTTGACGTTGGAGTTAATGCCCAGCGGGCTGTTTTTCTGGGCTGAGCCCTTCTCTGCACTCTTGCTGGCAGATCCAGGACCGCTAGCACCCATATTCCAGCGTCTCCCACCAAACAGCTCAATAGCATGGGCCAGTGTGGGCCCCTCGAATCTACCGTCCTCCTAGAACAGGGAGTTTTACAGCAATATGAAACCCACTGATAATAAAACTGGAACTAATAACAAGGAACAGGATTCAGAAAAAAGAAAGCTGTGCTTTAGCTGACCTTAAGTTAGCAGAGCTATGCTAAAGGCAAAGGGCATTCAAAAGTCAAAACTGGAATGTGTTTAATTGCATGAGAATTTACTACCCAAGTTCTTCAATGTGAACTTCTATAATTCAACATGCATGAAAAAAATCTTAATTTAAAGGGGTCATATGATGCAATTTCAAGTTTTGCTTTCTCTTTGGAGTGTTGCAAGCTGTCAAGTCACTGCATGGGAGGATTTGCAAAAGACTGCCCAAATGTTTACACAAAGAAAGAAGGCGGAGCTATTATTCTCGCTGTAGTGTTGTTGACATCGCCATGTTCTGGAGATGTTGTGTTTAGTTATGAAAGTGAAACTACGTAGTTTGGGTTTCCAAAAGAGGACACGACTAGAAATCAGTGGTTACGTTGTATTTACAACACCGTTCCAGAAAAGTTTAAACCAAATATTCAGATGTGTTCAGCGCATTTTATAGAGGACCGATTCCTGAACCTTACAGAGTAGCCTACAATGCTGGCTCTGCACAATGGCTGTTTCTATAAAGTGGGGCAATTGACCTTTCGCAAAA
Organism: Enteromius radiatus; assembly: GCA_032357445.1. Lineage (NCBI taxonomy): Eukaryota > Metazoa > Chordata > Actinopteri > Cypriniformes > Cyprinidae > Enteromius > Enteromius radiatus. The sequence goes on along the minus strand of JAUCMS010000019.1, from coordinate 498,918 downwards.
GCCACACCCTCCTTAGTTACTGTTGCTAGCCTGTCAAGCTTACGACAACAACGGACTGTCAACCATAGACAGTAGTAGAAAACATGGCGGGGAGAGGTGTACCTGTCGGTGTCAGTGACTC
>JAUCMS010000019.1:477394-498697 GCA_032357445.1 Enteromius radiatus | reverse complement strand
GCCGGGACACAGCATCACATTATGGTAAGAGGCGTAACATATCCATTGCATGCTCGAGGTATTCAGCCAATCACAACGCACTTGATAGCTGGTCAATCAGAGCACATCTTGCTTTTCAGAACGATGAGCTTTGTAAAAATCATTGCAATATAATGCCCAATATACAGTATGAAACATAATGTGTTTTTTTTTTTAACCGTAAGCACACTGCAAAATAGACAATATAATGTTTTATATGCCCCCCTTTAAATGTAAATATAAATGTAGACTAAGCTGGTTTGCCAGGTCTACCAGCCTGGCCAATTAGTGGTCAACTGGTTTAGCTAGTCAGCCAGTTGACCTGCCAGCTATTTTTTCTAAAACTATTAAAACAGATCAGCATGACCAGTGGCAAGACCTGTCAAACTTGTTTTATAGCACGGTGGTTGTATTAATAACTGTTGCAAACTTTACCATCTATTCAGGATAAATTAGCTTAAAATGAAATATGCATTTTGCTATTTTAAAAACATCAACAAAACTAGAAATAAACTTGGTATTGCAGGTCCACTCATATTGTGTTCTCAAACATATTGAATAAATGCACTTGAGTAAATGTAAACGTACCTGGTACAAACTAACATACTGCTTTCGTAGCCATTGTAGTCTCTGGTCAGGAAACTTCCTGATCTTCCTGATAGCACTGAGCAGCTCCTGGAGACCTTCGTGTAGCATTTGCGCCGTGTGCTTGGGAGCCACAAAGTGCAGGAGCCTGTTGTCTGTAGTGTGAAGTCCATAAAGCAGCGTGACACCATTTTCGCCCGGGTTCATGTTACACAGTTTGTGTTGTAGGCACACGTAGTTAACATCCACTCCAGGGTGACCCATAAACACAGCCTTGACCACATTAAGATCTAGGAGTCCTTCGGTCAGTCCGCAGTGCACAGGTTGGCCCAGGGGTAAGTGGTCTGGGGATGGTGGATGTCCCATGAAGCCCCTGGCTCTTCCACCTGGGCCACAGCTGCTGTGGGGCTTACACCAGGTAAGGAAGCAGTTATCAGGCTGAAGACGGAGGAGGCAGCGGGCAGTGAAGTGGGTTTCAGGGTCGTAGTGGATAACGGTTGCTCCCTGTAGCAGGAACTGGTGGATATCTGGTTGAAGAGAGAGCACGTACCAGGGGATAAGTTCGGTTCCGTGGCTAAATGGTCCACGCACTTCTTCTGTGGTCTGGAGGTCTACGTCCTTAGCCAGCTCAAGTGGGTCCACTTCAGAGTCTGAGAGGTCCCCCAATAAAAACCTAAAAAAAAAAAAAAAAAGACAAGAAGCGGGTGAAGCCAAGAATCAAATGACAGAATAAACAGAACTCTGTCTGCAAGACTTCTCAATGTCACAGAAAAGGTAATGCCATATTAGTCTTTCAAAAGAAGCTGTCATGAGTATTAAAGAGCACCGTCTACCTACTTATAAGACACAAATTTAGGTGTCATTATGGAACATATTCCAATGGTGTGCGTTAAATTACTTTAAAATGTGCACTGTGGCAGAGTTGGCACTTTGAGCTTTAATGTGGTTGTGCATCTCATTAACTCTGTGTCTTGGTCTGGATATGGGTCTAAGCTTGTGGTCTCAGTCTGTTTCCAGAGAGTAATGAGGATAATAATTACCTCAACCACAGGTTTGCACTGCATCTGCACCATTACAGAGGATCCTATGGCTCTTAATGACTACTTAGCCTTAGTGTCTGAAATGAACGGTGGAATAAATTCTGCATTATTTCCATTTAATTCAAATTCAGTCTGGTTCATGGACCAACAGTTTTTGCAGGGGTTTTGGTATAAGCTCTTAATCTGGACCTGATCTGAGCATTGATCTGCGTAATAGGGTTGTGTTATTGGTCTCTAAATTCTAGTTCTGGTTGGTGTTTTTTAGGTGATTTTAGTGTTGATCTTTTGCTAATTATTTAGGGTTCTAGTCTTGGGTTGGCGGCAAAGGAATTGGGGACTGCTCTGGGATTTGGAGACTTCATCTCAGCACTATGGATTTTGAAGAAAGAAATCCATGCATTTCTAAGTGCAATCACACAAAACCTATATAAACAAAACACTACATGTCACTTAGAAACCAATGCAGTTAGAGTAACCATTAAAGCACAATCTGGGAACTTACAAGACACGCTCTGGCCCAGGTCCTTTCCTTAAGAGTGGACAGTAAGGGTGGAGGGAATTGAATGGAAGAGAAAGACAGAAGGTAGTGTTTTGAGAACTGAAAGCAGGGTGGATCTGTGCACACTCAAATCTGATACATTTGTTGTGTAAAGTCAGCCTTGCAACTGAAAGAGTTACTGAAGAGGAGTTAAGTTGAATTAAGAAGTACATCAAAGCCAAGCTGCTCAAGATTCAGTCTCTTGTAAGATGAAAATGCTTGGGATGCAGTCTACAAAGGCGATGAGATTCTCCAGAGACACAGTATTAACAACAGATATGAGCACCTTCCTGCAGACAGCAAAACTGCCGCTGAGGACAAGCAGAACTAAAACTGACTGCTTTCTGTCTAAGGAAACATGGGGTTTGTAGTGCTGCTCTGTACGTAGGTCAACATGACAACAACATGTTCCACTGAAAAACATTTTAGTCCAATGGAAGGTCTTTGGAAATCTTTTTATAACTTGATAAGGCGTTTAAAAGTTGAGCACTCAGTAATTTCACTCTTTCACTCTCTTTTAAATGATCTCAAGGCTGTCAGGAAAGGAAAAATAGTAGTACACTATGCACACTGAGTGAGTTGTTTATGATGAATAGAATTTCACAGCAAACCGGCCACAACCTTCATAAAAAAACAACATACCGTATCAAGAATCATCCAAATACCACAAAAAGGAATGAAGAGACTTTGTCAGATATGATTGCTAAAGTGAGGGTTTGTGCGATGCTTTGGGTTTTAGGATTTTGTGTGTTTTTGCGGTGACCAAAATAACAGACAAATAGAGATGCTAAAATGTAATTTTCCTGTGGTTTCATTTTACGGTTTAGGTAATTTACTCAAATAAATGTCTCTGAGCAACAATGGCAGATGTCAAATCACCAGTCCACCAGCTGATCAACTACCATCGAAATTCATGGGATGGCTAGGTATCATAGATCTCCTTAGTTAATAGGTAAGTGTTGAGAAATAACCCAAAGCTCTAGACAAAGAGCCTATTAGTGGTATTTAAAAAACAGAGAGTGTGTCAACATGGATTAGACTAAACTAGTGATGTCAAACGTAAAATTAATTGTCATTAATCACATCATAATTAAACGTTTTTCTTTACATTATACATGTGTGTTTTCTGTGTATATGTATTATGTTTCAAAATTAACTCACTGGTTTCTGCTCTTGTCTTTGAAGGAATTTTTGGGACAAACTGTGATCTCTTGTGCCTTCTCCTCAGGCTCCTCTGCCTCCAGGCTTCGGTTGCAGCTGCGAATCGTCTGCAGAATGTTACTGACGGTTGCCTCCTTGTCTGAGCCGTGGAGCCCATCGCTCCCAACCCTCTGCAGGAAGTTCTGCTGGCCGTTGTAGTCGGTGACAAACTGCGTAAGGTAAAGAGCACTTCACCACAGAGATTCCACAAAAGAAAATAACCACAATTACAGACAATACGAGTAGATTTGTGGCCTGTAAAAGCTTTCATATTTGATTTAATAGTCACCAGAGTGACAAAATGACTTTTCCCTGGTTGAATCACTCTAATGTGTTTTTTGTAAAGCCAGGAAGCAATTCGGCAGGCATATTAAATGTTTGATGAAAAGGTAATTGCTCCAGCTAGCCAAAATGGTTTCAAGATTATTATTGTAACTGTAAAAGGCAATTAAATTAGACCGTGGTGATATAATTTCCTGTGTTAGTCATCATCACTCTTCAGAAGCACCTAATCCTCACCTCCACAGGATCTTCTTGAGAATCAAATGATGGACGCAGTCCAATAATGCTGGCTGCACCATCCAAAGCCTCGCTAAGTTCCTTAAGGAACACGCCACAGAAGGGCACCACTTTGCATCCTGGGATGTTGAGAGCACGACTGACCACTTTCTTGTACTCAGAGGACGATTCATGCTGGGCCATGGCGTCCTTCAGACCACGCATGGTCTCGATATCGGCCTGGTCCATGAACTGCCACATCTTCAGTACTTTGCGAGACCTGGGGGGGGGGGGAAAAGAATGAGACGGGCCATCTATACATACTGTATAATGCTCAAGGCGTCCTAACAATTTGTTTAATGTAATTTAAAACTTCATTTAGGGATGTAGTCTGATGGATAGCGTACATGGATTAAAATCAGTGGCTCAAGAATGTCCCTCGCTTTGTTAAGCAACACACAATACAAACAGAGAGGGTCATTTATTCTCAAAGGATGATTTCTTTTCTAACCATTCAAGGCATCATGCCATACCTGAGACCTGCCAAGAATTCCATGACCGCATTGTAGTTGCCCATGTTCCAGGAGCACTTTGCCACATGGACAAGGTATGAGAAGACTTCTCTCTTCTCCTCCATGGACCCAGCAGTCAGGATAAGCCAGGTCACCCATGAGCTCACCTAAATACACAACACACACTTCAGTTTGAGGTTCAAACCTGATCTCCATCACTTGATGGTGTATAATCACACGTATTTGGAAGAAACACTGCAGATTGTATAACATAAATCTCTAGCTTTAAACTAATTTTTCCAAGAAAAATTAAGGTTTGAGTGAACAAATGTAGATTTGAGCACACTGGACCTCATAACACTAACACTGATAACAAGACAGTGATCCATACAACTGCTGGGTTACTGTATATTCCAAGTTTTCTGAATCACAAAATGGGTTGGCATTAACTTGGTATAACCTTTTGTTAAGGTTTGGAACCACATGAGGGAGAGTAAATGATAAACCTTGCTAGAAACATCTCCAATGTTAGTGTCTCATGTCCGTTTAATATGCATTGAATTCATATTCAAAGTCATGCGTGGGTTGTTTCCCTTCGAAAACTATAATACTGTATCGTGCCAACAAAGCATTGCTCCATTTGAACATCCATACCAATTACATTCAAGCAATTGCATTGCAACATGCTAAAAAAACATTCAGAATACCTGAAGTATTTTATTAAAAGAAAGAAATGTACCATATAGATTATTTTTAAAGATGTTTTACCTGTGCTGCATTGCATTGCATTGCATTTACAGATAACAGATGTAAAATTATGGATAATATCCTGGACTAAAATTACCAGAACATGTTCCTTTTTTTAACAGTGTATCAACTGCACAGAAACACCCTGGCTAGCACCCAGAACACCCTAGTATTGTAGTGTCAAGCCTTTGTACGGTCAATCACCACTCACATTTTCTCTAAACACAAAGTCAGAGTTCAACCATCTCTAGTCCTGAGCGCTCATAACAGCAATCAGTTTAAAGCAAATATTTACGCGATGGCGTTTCGTAGCTAAAAACACCTCACAGAAAGTCAGCCAGTTACATAAACAGCTCCGCCGGGGCCTGGATGGTCAGGGACGTTTAATACGAGAGGGCCGGTACACTGGAGCTCATGTCATTCTGCCAGGATTCCACCGGCTCTTGAGTTACTGCACCGGCCGGCCAGCCAGCAGTGAACGGACAGCAGATTTGACACATTGATAACTTACGTAAGAGTTGCCAGAGACACTGCTCCCTGGAAGGGGCTTCAAAGGCGGCCGCCGGTCAAGAGTCTGAATAAGACCACAAACAACCGACCGCAACAAAGACAACAGACCACAACCAATAGGCTCTGCACGGACACCCAGTGGCAACACTTCAGGGATGTATTATGTGGGTTAAAACATAACCAAAATAACACAACACATTGCTGGGGCACGAATGAGTCCACAGGAAGCGTTAGGGTAAAAGAGCGAACCAAATCCAGCTAAAGGAGGAATCCGGGACTTGCTCGCAAAGGACACTAGGATTAACGCCAGGAGAGATGTTATGTGATCCATTCAGTCTGACATTGCATTGAAGCCTATGATCTAGAAAACTCCCTTCAACCAGGAACCCTTCAATGTTTCTTCTAATCGCTGATGGAAAGTTAAGCATGAACAGCATTCAACAATGAAAGACGATTCCTTATCATCGCATTATGCTAATTGACAAGATACAAGACTGATTTCCACAATGTGAAGGTCACCTTGTTGAGTTGTGCGTCTTACATAACCATCAGTCGCTCTCAGGGCTATAAGCATCTGCAAAGCTTTACTTCATGTTATTCCCAGTTCTGATTTTTTTTTTTTTTTTTTTTTGAAACATAACCAGCTTTGATGATTCAATATTTTTATGTTTTGAGTTTTAAAGACTTCAGCCAAAAATAGCAAACATGCATTTTTATCTCAAAAATCAAAACCAGCTGATCTAAAAGCAAGCGTGCACCTTAAAGATGACATCATTCCAATGTATCCAATGACACTCTCATACAACTCTCTCTATACAATATTTAAGACAACTGCAATTAAGTAGATACAAGCTGTGAATGGGAAAGGTCCAAGTAAAACAGGCGACAGAACAGACACTTTGCTGCAACCATGACAAATGTCCAAATCTTACATTCACTTTATGAATCTGCACTATAATGAATGCTCACCTCGTTGAATCTTGTGACGAGGTCTTCTACGGTGTTGTGGTGGTCATTCTGAGTGGGCATGATGGGGGCGGACAGGGAGGCTTTCAGGTGCGGGTGGCGTTTGTTGCACTCTGGGCTTCCCAGGTCTCGGGTGAGAAAGCTGAGGTAGTCAAGGGGGAAGACGCGGCGGTACAGCTGCTGCTCCTGTTCTGTCAGGATGGTGGCGATCTCCTCGGGGAACTGGATAAGGTGCCGCAGGTCAGCTAGTTCCTTACTGATGCCCGTCACGGCGGACGGGAGGATGGTGGAGTTGGCCATGGAGCTGCACAGCTGCCGTTCTGAGAGACACAAAGACAGTGGAGATCACTAAATAATATCTGTATGCAACCTAATGGCCCTCTCCTAACACCATAAACTGTTCTGTCATTGATTAATAACACTGGCACTTTTAACTAATCAATAATAACTACTATTTTTTGACTATTACCAAATCCTTCTAAAGGAACTGCTAGTTACTTGGCTCAGATTCAGTCATTACTAGAGGGTTACCATAACCTTTATTTTGCATTTAATTATAAATGATGTATTATTCATATTAATTATGAACACACCGTACAGGTCTTAGTACAGATACAGTAGTTCTTAGGGAGATATAATAGTAATAATAGTTACTGATTAGCTTCACTTTTGACTAAGCACTATTACTTACTAATTACATTTTTTGCTATTAAGTAGTAGTTACTAGAGTGCTAGTATTGCGTTACTCATTAGTTCTTGTGAAGTTATTCATTAATGATAATAATTAATAATAATGAAGGAAAAGTATTCTAAAGTGTTACCATACAGGCCTTCCCTATTTTTGCAGAGAGTTTGCAAAGTGTTACCAGTTGATAGCAAAAAATAACCAGATGTGCATCAGTGATGTAACCAAGCTAGTTGTTGACGCTAGATATGATTACAAAGCAAATTTAAACCAGATATTTAAATCAAACTTTGGTTATAGATTGCAGAGTGACTTTCTTTTATGAACAAAAAAAATGAATGAACAGAACCTTACTAAGTACAACACGGAATTAGCAAACACTCAAAATGGTTTGCCCAGTGGGTTTTGCATACTTAGAGACACCCGACTCTATTCCAAAATCTACACATTTTCCTCCACATGTTATAGCATCACAGGAGCTACCGAGCACAAAGCTTGCTCTGAAAACCCCACTAAAAAGCAACTTTTTGGTTATAATCAAAGGTAGCTTTACATGCATCCTTCATGAAGAATTGCAGAATGCATTGCAAGAAGCTCAGAAAACTAAACGGTGCTGGACAACATAAAAAAAATTATCAAATTAATTTGGTTACAAATCCAACTAAAACTGAACTTTGAGCCAAAAGCAGAGAAATTTGGGTGGCATTTTTTTTTACAGTATGTGTACTTACAGTATAACGTACTTACCTGATAAAACAACGGGTAATATAAGGGTTAAGGTTTAGGTGTAATTTGTATGATGCACAAATTGTAGACAGTGCCTTAGAAGGCAGCTACCTATATAACTAGTAGGCTGCAAGTCAATCCACTAGGATTTGGAACAGAGCCAGTATATATGACATTTATTACATGCTATTTATACATTCAATTAACTAGCAAGACAGGGTTGGTGATAATTGTGTTCACTACAGCGCAGCTAAAGGACAAAGATAAGCACAGACACAGATAAACCAATCATAATACAATAAAGTACATGGGAATTAAAGAGAAGCGGAAAGTACCACAAAAGAAATAATTTGGATAATGTAGACTGTGTGACACTGCAGTCTCATCATCTGTGCAGTCCAGTAAAAGTCAAAGGCGCCATACAGTTGTAAATATTCCCAATAACCCATATATTGTGACACTGATGGATCATTTCTTCAACATCACGGGTTACAGTGTTTTTTCATTAAGTCTCAGTATATTTACATATCCGCACCGTTTCCTCCACTCTCTTCTGAGATTGCGATCAGAAAACAGTTAAGCTAGTACGGTGCTCAAGGGCAGGTCAAGCAAAAATAATATAAATACTGCGAATCATGCTTGTCTGGATAGCATCAGCTGTCAAGAGCAGTGTTTGCAGACTCCTTCGGCTCAACGTGCCGCCATGGAGACCGCCGGAACAGGAGGGGCAGAGTGAGAGCGCCGTTTGATTTGTGTATTCAGTCTAGTCTTCCGATAGAACACAAGAGCGTTTCTAGTACACACTAAGGCATCATATCAAAACCTCTACATTTTGGTGTTAGCACGTTGCTAAGCTAATGGCACAATGCTCCAAAAGGAAAAAGCTTAGCACACAAATAACAGATTAAATGGTAATGTCATTTTTTAACATTAGTTAATGTGTTAACTAACATGAACAATGAGTAATACATTTATTACAGCATTTATTCAGCTTTGTAAACATGAGTTAATAAAAATACACCCATTAATTGTTAGTTTGTGTTAGCTCACAGTGCATTAACTAATGTTAAGAAACACTGATATTAGCATGCTGTAGAAGTATTGTTTGTTCTTAGTTCATGTTAACTAATGCTGTTAACTAATATTAACTAATGAACCTTATTGTAAAGTATTACCAATTAAATATATATTGTTTTATAAACATGGAAAATACATATCAAGACTATACACTGTCTAGGTATGGAAGCCCGTTTCCGCCACTGAATAAAAAAATAAAAAAAGATAATTGTGACTTTTTATCTCACAAATTTGACTTTTCTTCTCGCAGTTACAAGTTTACATCACTTTAACTTTTATTGAGATATAAACTCGCAACTCTGAGAAATAAACTAACAATTGTGAGTTATAAAGAGTCAAAATTGTTACTTTGTATGACAGAATTATATATATATATATATATATATATATATATATATATATTATAACTTTCAATTGTGAGTTTATAAATCACACAATTCTGAGAAAAAGTCAGAATTGCGAATAATAAAGTCTGAGGTAATTCTAAGAACATATCAGTTTTTATCAGTTTATATAATCACTTTATATGACACAATTATGAGTTATAGTGTCACAATTCTGACTTTATAACTTTCAATTGCAAATTTATATCATGCAATTCTGACTTCATAGCTCACAACTGCTATTTTATAAAATCACAATTCTGAAGGAAAAAAGTCTGAATTGTGCAATAAAAATTCAAATAACTTTTTGTATTTGTATTCAGTGGCGGAAACGGGTTTCTATAACGAGCAGCTCACTTGCATATGAACAAATTCTCTGCAGTTCAGTTTGGAAATGCAAGTACGCATGCAAAAAAAAAATAATAACAATAATCTAAACTAACTAAGTTTTAATAAACCTGAGCTGTGCTGTCTTTGTATTGCTTCAAACTAAACCAATGCTCGGTAATACTGAGAGTTCGTTCAGAGTTTTCAAAATATGCATATATTCATTCACATTTCATTAGCCATCACATGCATCTGTCATTTTCTCTTTGCACATGGCATCTTTTGAAGCAAAATGTAGGGAAATGAATGCACCGCATTAGGTTGTGAATGAGCTGCCCTGATCTTTATGCATGGGCCACTCACGGTTCAGTTCTAAAGCAGACAGGAAGCAGTGCTTGTTTTGTGAACGCTATGCTATTAGGACGCACAGAACAGCTGAGGTGTACCTCCAGCATGCTGGAGGAGCACAACAAATTGAAATTGATTGATATTTCAAGTGTTGGAAAAATCAAATAGTGAAAAGTGTTGATTAAAGCATTGCTTTTACAGTAGATGCAAGCTCATTTTTGTCCTATTCAAGCAGCTTTAAAGCATGTTTATGTTTCTAGACTAATGCAGAAACGCTCTGTAATATACAATTAAAAGCAGGATTAATTTATTTAGAAATGATGCTGATACAACACATTAGCCAGTCCAAAAATCAGTCAAGAGCCTTAGGAGAAAGTCTCGGACAGAAATAGTCTGGCTTATGCATGCTTGATTTATGACCAGTGAGTTTGACTTACAATAACATCCCTAGTATCCCATCTCCTTTGGAGAATAAATCATTAATAGAAAGTGCTTCTGTAAAATAACTAACCTGTAACTACCCAGAATGACAGAAGACCTATATAAACCATAAAAAAACATTACATTGACTGTCTTGAACATGTAGGGGAGCCTGAGGGCAACTATAACAGAAAATGTATTTAAAAATCACAAAAAAAAAAAAAGTCATGACACTCACTTAAATGCTCCATAAAGTTTCCTCTCTGGTAATTTAGTCTTTTAATAATACATGAACATACAATATAATGTAAATGCTTTATGCACCAAACATTAGCAGACAGATTTGCAGTGTTAGGTAAATGCCCTCAGACTCTTCTACAACCTCCAGAAAAATGTTTGAAATGAAGATGCAAAAAAATAGAGAGTCATTCAGAATAACCTTGAGCAGCATGTTTCATTCTGTGCAACAAAAGAGTAAAATCCTAAAGGACGTCACAACCTAGCAAAACAGAAATCCTGTTCAATACAACGTGTGGATGTACTTTTAAACTACACACACATTAATTAACTAATACATTGCTTGATTTCATATAGGGTTGATTTACAGTAGTATCTCAATGTAGTTAAGGTTTCGATAACCTAATCTATCTATGAATAAAGGGCTAAAATGGGAAATAAATAATACAATAAAATAAATGATGCACTTATCCTTTATTCTCCTGTTTTGTTTTGTTTTGTTTTTTTCAAACAAATACTGTCTACAAAACCCTAAATCTGTTCTATCCTTTAAAGGGACAATCCCTAATCACCTGTTGTCGTTCCAAACCCGTATGACTTTTTGACTACAGCTGCCAGCTCTAAACACAAACAAATTATGGAACCGCAATCAAACATTAAGGCGTGTTCCCTTCTGATTACTACATTCCTGCCATAAAAATTCTAAGTGTTTCTAGGGATGTTTTTCGAGTTTTTCGAGTCTCACACACCAAAAAACATTTGGCTGTCAAGGTAGAGTACATGACTAACTCTCTATACAGCAAAAAAACAACAAAGATCAAACCCCACTCCGCTCTTTGACACTACTGATACGATACTGAAAATGTGACAGCACTGCCTGTTGCTGTGTGTATGGTAAAGTTGAAGCGTGACTCACTGAGCAGCCTGTAGTCCATCCTTTGCGAGTGGGAGTGTTTCATGGCTGTGGCCGTAGCGGCAGTCGGCTTGCTGACTCCCTGCTTCACGCTGCAGCGGCGAGAGGCGCTCAGCCACATTTGAACTCAGCCTGACTGCAGCTGCCAGCTCTCTACTACCACAAATCTGACTCGCTGCATATCTCACTCGTTCACACACACACACACACACTCTGTTTGGCCACTCGTACTCCCCTCCCTCTCTCTATTGCTCTCTCCCTCTGACACACACACACACACACACACACCCATGCTCCTTCCCGGCAGGTCATGTTACCCAGATGAAAGCAACACATAGCGTTAAGTGCAGGGTGAGGAAAACGAGCACCCAAACATGCTCTGATCACCTCGCCGGTTGACTTGGGTAAGAGTCCAGTTCGAATACGACAGGCAAACAATGACTTTAAAGCCTAAATTTGGGCATGAGGCTTTGGGGATGTGCTTAAGCGTGCTTGTTTCCATCATTAAGTTTCCCAGTACATCCTGTGCAAGACTGATCGAAGAAAAGCACAGCTTTATGGTCCACATGCCAGCTCCATTAAGCACAGAGAAAAGCTGTCCGGCAGATCCAGGAATCGCATTTATAAAGCCATTAACGACTCAAATCAATTGCATCCCTTAAGACATGTCAAAGCCAGAGTTGCTGAATATAGGAAAGACCTTTAACACGGCTTCAAAACTGTTGTGACTATCAACACAGTTAATCTGGCCACTCATGTCTATTAAACCTGTAGGACTTCCTTTCTTGTCCATGTTGCACTTTTTATAAAATAACTCCAAAGAGGACAAAAAGTTTCATTATAAGAACAGCCCATACTAATCATGTCTTGTGAGGTCATACAAAAGATGTGTGACACAAATGTCAGTCATTATTCACATCCCACCACAAAAACAGGCACTACGCCAGGTTTGACGTCAGTGACCCCAAACGTTGTTGTCATAACCAAAGTCAGAATACAAAGAAGTGTGGATGAATGTTGCCATCTATAGAAAAGTAGAAGGTTTTCAATAAATATTAGCTTAAATTTTGCGGTAACACTCTTTGTTACACATGTACTTAGTATTGTAATAACAATAAATTAAGCATAATTACATGCAAGACAAACCCTAACTATATGGTAAATACATGCAGCTGATATTACTCCGATCCTAAATGTATATTTACACTGTAAGCACACCTTAAAATCAAAGAGAAAATAAATAAACAAGTAAACAAACAAACATAAATAAATAAAATGTATTGTTTCAGAAGACTTGGAATTAAAAGCACAACTTTTATGGTAGTTATTGAAGTTTAAAACCCCCTGATCATCATTTAATCACCGTTTAATTAGATAAGCAGCATGAACATATTTCATAATATATTTTAATAATATTATCACAAAATAGATGAGAATACACATGACTATTCCTTACTACTTACTACTGTACTAACAGTAAAATAACTAGCAACTAACCCTAAGCCAAAGATACAAAAGATATACATAAGATGACAAAGCAAAAAGCACTGGGAAAGGTTGGCAAAACAAAACATGTCATCGACGTACAGTCCGAAATATCACTGCTTTATAAACATACTATGACTGTCTAACACGACCTGGGCCGTGCACCTTGAGCGGTGATGGTCTGAGAGTTTGCATTCCTCCTGCGAGCACAGAGCCGCCTCTCATTCAGCACATACGTGAGTGAGTGTGTTCTTCTGACCTGACCCAGCGCGTTATTCCTGTCCACCTCCGCTGAAGCTCTGCGCAACTGCGTCCTACTGCATTGTTTTCAAACAACCCCGATTTCAAGGTTTTATTTATGCACGAGTCTCCTAAAACGAATGTCCCACTACAACCAAATTGTGTGCTGTTTGCTCTCTTAGAAAAAGCTTTCCTGAGTGAACCCGAACCCCTGTGGATGGGGTTCATAAGAACCTTTGCTGCTGTAAAGATGAGGGATGAATCTTAGAGACAGTGACTCTAAAGCACTAGACTTCAAACAAATAAACTCAATGACCACATGACACAAAGGCAACCATTTTGTTGGAAAGGGTCGTAAACACCAGAGATTTATTCAAATTAGCTGTCGATCAGCATGAACGAGTCTTAAGATTGTACCTTCTGTATCCCAATTCGGATCTTATTTTTAGAAATGCATTTTCATTTGTGCTAGAAAACCATATGTTCATGTACACTATGTTCTAAAGTTGGGGTCATTCATATTTTAAACTAATACCTTCAGCAAGCAAACATTAAAAGTGTTAGTAAAAAGATTTCTTTTCTTCTGTTATATCTAGTTTGTATGTTATTAGTTCTTCAGACATTCCTCTTTAAAAGAAAAGAAGAGTTATCTGTATGTAAAGTTACCCATACGGTATTTGGTTTCTGACCACTGAAAATGTCTATAATTTAACAATTATATTCTTGAGGCCACATGACTGCTGAAATGGAAGCACATAGAGCCTTACTAAAAAGGTTGCTAAAAAGAAAGTTTGTTAAGACCCTAAATATAAAAGGGCATTAGGATATCTGTCATACTTCTTGAGTTACTGGCATGCATACTTTGGAGACGAAAACTTAAAAAAGTGCTTTTTCCCAAAATTATGTCATCTTTCTGATATAATTTTTCCCCTCCAGTAATTTTACTGCAGATCTCAAGCAAAAACTATTTCGACCACCCTGTATTAGGGATTACAGTTTTTGGTTTTAAATCACCATGCATGTTTATATATTGACAAAATCAAACATTTGAGCTGGAGAAGTTTAGGAAATTTGCTTTAACAATTATATAATTGCGCTAAGCATAAGCACAATAGATGTCCAAGATCAAGATCAAAATGCAAGTGAGTGTTCTGGCTGGCCTGAAATACTAACTGTTCAACCCTTACGCTAATTTATTTCATTCACAGCTAAAAATGCTGAATGTGGTCAGTCAGCTACATTCAAAGATAAGCTGTTTTCGAAGGGGGTTGGCTGTGATTTAGGTGCAAAAGCTCCTCATGACTTTATGCTAAGCAGGATTTAAATATCTTTTCATCATGGAGTTAAGCTGTTTGCATTTGAAAGGAGAAAACAGGACAACATGCTCAACAGATTTCAGGTGCGCAACGCTGCTAAAATAAACATGAGACATCTGTAAGGGGTAAAAAATTAACCACCTACACCACGGCCTTCATCTCACAAAAACAAAAAGATTTCACTGACCGACCCAACAAAACGGTCTAAAACGACCAACTTTTCTGCCCAAAGTGGCCAATAAACTTCCAGGCACAATGAGATTTTTGGTGTCACTTAATTTGCAGAACATCTTTACCTCTCACTGCGTTTGAAAAGCCCAAAAATGGAGAGAATGTCCATTGAGAGAGGCCAGATTGCATTTTGGCCCAGATGCCTGAACTTCCCACAGCTCGCGAGAGGAAAAATAATGCTTGTGTATTTAATTATGAGGCCGCGAATACCAGGGTCACTGACTCATGGTCCCACACAGACGTCATGTCACCTGGAACTAGTCCAGAGCAACGTGTATTCGAATCACTGAGGATCGCTTTACACTGACATGCCTCACGAAGGGCTTGAAGGTTACACTCCAAATGGACGAGCGCCAGGTGATAAGCTAATGCGGCCAGAATCAAATTAAAGGGAGAGCACTGTCTGACTTTTTGCAAATCAAAGCAGGCGTTTGAAGTGCGCTGTTCGAGTCGCTTGGCAAGCCAAAGCGAAAGAGCCGAGGAAGTCGGAGACTGACGCCCTTCTCCCCCGCGTCAGTCACATTACGCGGCCCCGGACGGAGGAGAGAAATGATTTTCATTCGTTTATAACCTGCTTCTGCGGCGCCTGTAAGAGGCCTCCTCATAAATCATCTTTCATTCAGCAGAACTGCTATGTTCTCTTCGAATGGAAAGAGCAAAAACCACACAAGCATAAAGCAAAGTCATTATTACGAACAAAAGAAACCAATTATTCTCATGCAGAAAATATTATCTCACTACTATTATTTATTATCTATTAGTCTGTGGTGCTTGTGACAAAGTTTGCAACAAAGACTAGATTGTGGAAAGTAGCATCCGAATGATAAGAAAATACATGCTGTCATATAAGAGATATAATATCTCTTTTAAAGATGCTGGAGCATCTGCATTATAAAGAAGAAAAAGGAAAAAAGTGTGCTGATCAATCCATCAAATGTCTCAAGACTAGGGAAAACAAAGTTAGTGATTTCTAGGGAGTGATCTGCACATACCAATCATCCAAATCCTGTGCAATTCTCTCCAGAGGACCCACAAAGACAAAGAGCTAAGCTATAGGGAAATAAACTTCCACATGTCTGCGCAAAAAGACCCTTGTGTGACACCCTTGTGTCTTTTTTATCTGTTCAACCTGAATAGGAAGCATCGTTTCTTATTGGTTGTGGTTGTGCAGCTTGCAGCAGTTAGTGTCAGCCTCAGACGGATGCCACAATGAGTAAAGCTGGCTGCTGGAATTGTCAGGTTTGAAAGGTACTCAAAAGTTTGATGTTTTTCATATGCAAATACAAACTATATTCCTTGTAGCAATAATAAGTCTGTAAAATAGTCTGTACTACAAATGATGTGTCTTCACACCGGTTTATGTGCTTGTGTCTTTGGATGCACATTAAATGGCACAATAGTGAAAAATCATTTTGTTGCATGCCAATGTATTATTATGGCTTTGAAAGATTTAAATTAGCTTTCATTAAAAGAAACAAAACAAGTTCCAGTATTGCTCATTATTGCTCTTGCTATAATATTTATTACTGCATCGAAGAGTCAGTATTTCCTTTTGCTGATAACTGAACTACATAACTTTAAAAGGATAGTGTGACAAATTTGACCTGATTGTTACAAAATCAGTAGTACGAGTAAATGAATAATTCGTTTCTCGTATGTATTTTACTAGGTTAATTCATACGACCTCACTGATCTGATTTTTGTGAACTATTTTTGTTAAACAGTTATAACACAAAATATAATCCAGACTGCACAATACGATTTGAGTGATGGGCAGATTTAGGGGCGGGGTTAGGTGTAGGTCATACATACAAATGAATTCAAATTGTGTAATTACGTAAAATACGTACAAATCATATGAATTTGTACGAGTGAGGTCGTACAAACTAGCCACCTTATTGCCATGAGATCGGGTATTCCTGCTTGAAGTTGCTATTGGCCAGATCAATAATGCATTATGGGTGTTGAAGTGTTTGTCAAAAATAAATGTATTTTTTTCTTTAATCATAAAAACCTCAGCATGAAGCATCAACCAAGCTGAAATGGGTGTTTTTTTTACCTTTCAGCATCGCTCGACCTGTGGAGCCAACAGTGACACCAGGCAGAGAACTTCGGGCCCCGAGAGCAGCTGTGGCCTCCAGCAGGGCCCCGCTCAGATGAGCTGCAATGCTGGTTCTAAGATGACAGGCCCGGAATCTAATCTGCAACGTGGAGACCGGAGGCCATGACACGGCCTGGGCAAGCAGCTTTTTGGACGGGTGCAGGAGATAGACCTCAGGACTCAGGGCAGGATCAGCATGGTCAATCTGTAAAAGAGAGAGATGGGAATGGGAATGCGTGTCTGTTGATGTTTTGGTCTTGTTACACATAGAACATGCTGTCTGAGGTTGTCGAACCCACGGCTATTCAAATGTTTTTGGAGTTCTCTCCTATTACTGATTACACAATATGTTTTGATTATATATATATATATATATTTCAGGATCTCTATTGCTTTGATTTTTAGCATTTATATTAACATTCATATTTTTTGATCTTTAACATTTGATATTTGCATTTTCCCCTTTCTTTAAATGCTTAAAAAAGGTCACTTCATTATTCAGTAAAACTCTACAATCACAAACTCACTTATATTATACAAGGAACTTTGTCAAGTGTTGTACCAAGCCCTGTAGATGGCATGCAAACAGAAATACATCCACAAATTAAGAATTTGTTCCTATGACTTAATTCATTCCCTTGTTTTTCTAAATCATGGCAAAGTTGTTTTTTGATTTAACTACAACTAAGGTACAAATTGACACAATTTGGCCATGATTTACTCAAAAAAATTTTAATTCATGGTCAATAAAATTCAAAAACAAGAACAAATTATTAATTATTATGTATATTACATGTGCTTTTTTTTTGGTATTTATGTTTATCCCTGAAGTTGTAAATATTAACGTTTCAAAACCAAAGAGATATTATTTATAAAAGTTATGACTTGTCCATGTCCCCTAAAAACGGCTCGTTTAAACACTTTTCTATGTCACAAAGTGGGATTATTTTCTTGTTTGTGCTTACAAAATTGGACATAACTAGAGATCAGTGGTCAAGCTGTATTCACAACACTGTTCCAGAACAGTTCATCCCAAATATTGTAGTGTGTCCAGAGCATTTACGGAGGACGGACTCCTAAAACCTGGAGAGTAGCCTATGCTGGCTGTGCACAGAGACTATAAAGTGGAGCCATTCTAACTCTGTAAGGACAGTCTGGAGCTTCTGACTCACAACCTTTAATAAGAAAACGTAACGTAATTTAAAAGAACCTGCTACCTACTATTCAAATGCGAGTTTTGAGCAGTGAAGAGTAGTGCTGCTGTTGTCGTTACTCTGATCACAAATGCAGACATGGTGTTATGTTTACAAGGCGCGATGCAACATGCCGCGTAAAAAGAGTAATAAGTCATGATAATCAGTAATTATGTCTCCACTGGATGCAACAAATGCCTTGTTTGTAATGTGTTTTATTGTTTTTGTGTCAGCCCTGGGGCACATCACGTTATGGTAAGGGGCGTAACATTTCCGCCAAATGCTTGCGGTATTCGGCCAATCACAGTGCACTGGATAGCTGGCCAATCAGAGCACACCTCGCTTTTTTAGAATGCTGAGCTTTGTAAAAATCGACCTGTTTCAGGAGGTGGGGCTTAGAGGAGAAACAAAAATGCATTATGTGGAAAATGTGTTTTTTGCACCTTGCAACACATTGCATTACACCAAATGCACAAAGTAATGTTCTTTTTTAGCAATCATATGACCCCTTTAAACTAAACAAGCCTACTAGCGGACTAACAACTGGCTGACTAGTCGATGCAACACCTAATAGACACTGAGGTCGCCATCTTCGCTTCTCTAATAATCTCTGACTTGGTGCCCTGCAGTGATTCTTTCTCAATGTGCCAATGTGAAAAATCCAAGGAACCATCAGCTGGTTTCATAATAATGATAACAACAGCAAGCTACAGGAGTTAAAAAAAAGACCAAATGGAGAATAACAATCCCAGGTCTTGCGATCCAACTTATCCTTATTGAGAAAGGGCACAGATTGGGTGATTTTACTCCTATCTTTGACGTAGCGCACATCTCCTCTGTCTGCAGTGAGCAGCCATTATTTCACCATTACTGATCCCAGACTGCATTTCTGCCAGCTGCTTCCAGGAAACTCATTACAGCTGTTGTCTGTGGCCTTCCTCTGAAACGATTGACCCAGCTTCGTTGCCACCTCTATCCCCAAACGACGCTTGCTCTGATGAGAATTAAACCTCTCTCATTGGATAAATGGATTCAGCGGCGATGCAACGTGACCGGCAAATAGCAGGTGCTCTGAGCTAAAGCGAAGTAAAGCACAAGACCTTGAAGACCTTTCACTTCGGTTGTTTTTAATGTAAGAATAAAACCGGAAAGCAGCATGTGTAAGTCACAGTTAGGTATTGTTTACAGACGTTTTAGAGTTTTACATGCCCTGACAACATTTTGACTGTATTATTATAGATGAAAAAAAAGTTTTAGTTTTCTATTTGAATGTCCTTTTTTCCCCATTACATGAAATAAATTTTGTCCTCACATATAAAACGTATGCAAAAAGTTTTAACTTATTTAACACCTTTTTTTTTTGTGCAAACAGTGCACTTCTGATCTCTAGAAAAACAATCAGCAGATGCAATTTTTCAAGGGTGAGATGAGTAACGTCTCTAATTGGACACAGAGAGTATTGCGCTCGCCATCGAGGATAAAGGAGCTTATTGCCACAGCAACCAGGATGAAAGATTCTTGATAGTGCTTAGCAAGTCAATTGCTCTGTTTCTGATTTTTCTCACTTCAAACTAAGAGAACACGACAAAAAACTCAATCAAGATGAGGACTTATGTAACAAGGCAACTCTCCGTTGAAACTGTCAGGACCCGTGTTTATGAGGTTTTAATCAAGAAAAGAAAGCCTGCTTTGGTACACTTAAGAAAAGAACATGTCATCACAGTATGCTTAAAAGGCAAAGGCAGACACATTTTTGACACTTGATCTCTAAATACGTCATGTCACTTTGATTGGCGAATATGCGCTATATAGACATTATTCAGAGGTCAACCAATGGTCACAGTACATTATTATAAATGATACCACAGCACTGTTGATTCTCATTGGTTGGCAGACTTTCGATTCTTTAACTGTATGTCTATGAAGTGCTTTGTTTAATGCAAAACCTGCACATGACATCACAACAATAATTTACAAACATACATACTGGTGCATCTCTATAGATGCGGGCTATTACGTATTATTAGCATTACAAGCTGGTTAATACACTTAGAATGGGCATGAAGTCACCGAGTACTAAGGCTGTTGTCCAATACTGATTGATGTAGAGACTGCAAACACTTCAAGTACTGCACCTGTAACGTGGGCCTCATTGTTTCCGAACATTAAACTACAGCGCTAAGCAAAATGTCTCCTTATCTGAAAAACGATTTTGCAGAATTGGCAGTCCTCAGAAGCCCCTCCCTGAGCCGTAGAGCCGTGGCTCTTTATAATTACTCTTTAATAGGATGGGTTTCCTGCTCTGCTCATGATAAAAGCGAAGTCTGCTTTTGTCAGATCTTAAACTAGACCTTAGGGACTAAAATCTGCACGTTCACCAGCCAGCTGAAATCTGGCACTAATTCTAACTGGCTTCAAAATCAACAGCCCAGATGCAAACTAGATGAGTTCTCAAAGAGGTTCAAGGTTCTTAGAAGAATCGATTTTGATTCCCAAAGAACCTTTTAGTGAACTGTTCCTAAAAAAAAATAATTCGTAGAGGGTTTCTGCAGGTACATTTAAGAGTTTTAAGTAAAGAAAATGTAAGGAATAAATTGAAGGATACAACACGTTATCTAAATGTAAATGTCTAAGTTTGAGTTGCATTACTGATACTTACAGAACAGATCTCCATTACTTTCCATTACTCTCCATTACTTTTAATTACTCCATTACCTTGCTCTGTTCTGTTTTCGCGTTGGTGACGTAACGTAATACGTAATTACGTTGAGAAGGTCAAGCTGGACGTAGGTGGAAAGACCGTGTCAGTGTGCCTTAAAAGGACATAGGTGTAGGCGGAAGTACCTTTTAAGGCACACTGACACGGTCTTTCCGCCAACGTCCAGCTTGACCTGTTCAACGTAATTGCGTATTACGTTACGTCACCAACACGAAAACAGAACAGAGCAAGGCGAGCGTTTGTGCTTATAAAACTTAAACTTTTTTATTTATTTTGGAAATGACCGAT
>JAUCMS010000019.1:429823-454972 GCA_032357445.1 Enteromius radiatus | reverse complement strand
GGGTTTGATTAGGGTTAGATCCAAACTCTGCAGTGCATCGGACCTCCAGGGTAAGATTTGAGGAACCCTGGTCTAGGGCATTGCCTGAGTGTTCACGTTGTTGGCTAGATGACTGCATAGATATGCGTCTAATAAACAACTCAAACACTTTACAAGTGTCCCTTCATGAGTCCACTGTACTTTTTACCCGTTTAAGCGAGCCAGGAAAAAACACAACCCTGATCACTTGGTAATAATAATATTATATCTCTCCTCAAGCCACATGATTTGAGGTATTATTCATGCCTGTAGCACAAATGCTTTAGGGGTAAGGGGTTTTGAAAATGCCGAAAAATTGCCGAACTATACATATGAGCTATTGCAAAAGCTAGAACCACTTATGCACTTACGAAGGCAGGGTTAATTCAATTTCAAAACATAAAAACACTCAGTGCAGGAACACTGGCTCCAACTGTGAGAGAGGCACATTCATAAAGATTTAACATAACACCTGAATAACCAGCACTTCATAAAGGAACCATTCATACCACGTAGAGCTCTAGTGAGAAGGGAAATTGACCTTACCTCTGCAAACCTGACCCCTGGGTATGTGAGAAGGGCCCTGGAAACCTGCAGCTGGATGGCCCGAAGAGCTCTGCTGTATCCTCTCGCCTCATCACCAAGGTGGCATGTTGTCCCACGAACAGACTCCCAGACCCTGTCAGAGATGCAGCCGGTGGGTAGAGTCCTCACTATTGCTCTGGTGCCGGTGCATACAGTCTTTTTGATCTTCTGGTTGTTCTTGAGGTACCTCCTGACCAGGACGGTAGAGCGCTCTTTCTTGTTACGTACAAACTCGCTATCAGACACAGAGCCCTCGCTGTCACTACAGTCGGGTACAGACAACCTAAACGGCGTGGACCTTTTAAGGCATTTGCCCTGAGAGCAAACAGGGTTGCTCTTCCTGTTGAGCCTTTCCAAACTACAGAAGCCATTTTTATGGCACACGGCACATACGAAGTCTGTTCTGTCACGCATTTTGTGATTCACAGCAGTGCCGCAGCCGTTGGTGCATTGAGGCCCTTGTGGTGAGGTTACTGGCACGCTGTTTCGCCTCAAATCCAGCCCGCAGAACGGCAGGCTCTCCGTGTTTTGGCCAATTACGAGCTGCATCTGGCACAGTTCACCATCCGAGCCACTCAACGCTGGCCGTTCTCCAGCAAGGCAAGTAACATCAGAAGAAACCCCTTCTGCTTTCCCCTGCTGGGGCACCGTTCCCCAGCTTCTAGTAGGAAAGCTATTCTCCGGGCAGCCTTCATTGCTTTCCACTGGATAGCAAAACCCACACATCTGGCACATGTACAACCCTTCTTCCCCGTGCCTTGCAGCCCCACAGCTGCAGCGTTTGGATCGGTAGGTCTCATCTAAGCAGTCCAAACTTTTAGACCTTATATCCAAAGACTTCCGTACTCTGCATTCTGTGCCCGGTGAGTCCTCTTCTAAAGTGTCTAACGAAAACCGTGTGGATTCGCTTACAGGCAAGCCGTAGTTCATGGATATGAGAGCATGCCCGTTATTTGATGAAGTGTCCTTACCAAGTCTCTTCATTCCCAGCACAGAGGACGCCCTGTCGGAGGCCATGGAGCTCATGAGGCCAATATGTGCTTGTCTCTCCACACGAACCCTCATATCACTAGGCACCTGTTGACAGATCCTCCTTGCTCAACTTACACTGAGGACAAGCTTCTGGCAAACTACTCCTAAAGATGATAGCTCTGGGATCAGAGAAAGAATGAAGTAGGATGACTGCCGTAGAAAGTGATGACTGCGTCTTCTCAGTTTTTCGCCCCTCCCGAATTGAACGACTTCTCCCAAGACCTCAGATCACTAGACGAGAGGGGAAGCAACAAGCAAAAACAAACAACAAATTTCAATAAACAAAATCTTGTGCAACACTGTATATTTAAGTGACCTGAAAACATTCCCAGAATGAATGAAGAAATATGACAATGCAAGAACATAAACATACTGTAACTCAACACACTGGTTTTACTTGGCCTGGGCAAGGCTAGAAAGTTTCACAACCCTTATCAGAGCCAAGCTGTTTTGTGTCTTGCTAGGCGCTATCTGGGGAAGTTGTTAAAACTGCACTTCACCCATAACCGAAATGTTTTAAAACGCTGAAGAAATATTTCACGGACAGGATGTGCGTTTTGACAGCACGAAATGAAAATTCACGTCCACTCAATAATATTTCCCTCTCAGGAAATCACACAGCTGTCCAAAATCTCACGACAAGCTTCAGCCCCCGAGTCCTATACAAATGCACGGGTCTCTGGAATGTAAAGCCTCGCGTGGAGGGGGTCGGCCGAATGAGATTAAAGGGGGGCATTCGCTGCATTGATTCTGGGTGAATTCAGTCAGTCAGAGTCTTCAAACATAGCTGGGTTCTCACACCCACACAGTCAATGATAAATCACTGCGCTAACACAGTGAGGAGTTCTTCTTTCATAACTCAGCACTTCAGTGCTTGTAATCAGACATGGACTTGGTGAAAGAGTGTCAAAAACACTACTAATACTGTGTAAGGGCACGCTGAAAGAAACAATCAAAGCTGACTTTCTACAAACATGCACTTTTATATTTTCATTTAAAAAAATATTAATAATATTTTGTCACACATTATTTTATTTAGTTCATGATCTCTATTTGAGACGGAAAAAAAGTAATTCTCTTTTTTTTTTTAGAATTGTGCCGCTCTAATTTTCATATCTTTAGCTGAAAGAAATGATACGTCCTTCCTTTTGTTTTCCATTCAGAACTATAGTGTGGTTTGGAGTAAAGTAAACAATATCCGTGTTTGGGACATGAAGATGAGTACTGCCATTACATCAGAACCCACTTAACATGTTTTGTCTTTATCTGTACCCAGAATACATTCTCCAACATTACTAATAGCATATAACATATGCATTCCTGCTGTGAAATCCTAGAACAGATAAACCAGACACACCCTTGTCACGAGAATTCATGAGGCAGTCTAATTATGAAGTGATGGAAAAAAATAGGTTTTTTTAGTTCACTTTCATTCTGGCCGGTTGTTAGCCTGTTGAAAAGCGGTTAAAGGGTGTTCTGGAGGGTTGCATACAGCTCAAAAAGGGGGTTAAAATAAGTAACGATGATAGTGATGCTTCTCTTATCAAACACAACTAATTATAGTAAAAACTGTTGAAGCCTAGAAGTACTGCAAGCCTTTATTTGTATATATTACATTATGACCGATTGTATCCAGTCATTTCCTGTAATCCTTATTGATGTGCCAACGATCGACGCATCTGATTATGTCAGCATGCCTGCAGTGGGTGTTACATGCATTTGTGCCCTAAAAACCTGAACTTGTCAAAGACACCTCTTACTTATCTAAACTATGAACTGTAGCAATAAAGAGGCTGCATATCGTGCCTTCAGAAAGGAGGGTGGGGATGAGTGCCTGTTGAGGCATATGAGGCCATTGTAATGCTTGGAAATTACGGGAATTCCCACCTCCCCAAATCCACCTCCGCACCCCCTCCTTCTCCCCTTCTTTTCTGAAGCCAGCACAAACTAATTATCTGTGCTAGCTTGATTCTGTTCCTGTGCAACAGGCAGCTACTGGAGCTAAGCCTCATCCAGACTTGGAACAGTTTACCTTCATAAAGGTTTATTGTGTGGGTAAACAATGCCATCGACGACAACGTGCATGCAGGGTAAATTAAGATTAAGGTAATCTAAGATAACAGCTCATCATAAATTGTACTAGGTCAACTGTTGTTGATCTCTGACCAGTGTTACTGCAGTTAAGGCTGGAATATGCTACACAAAAGTTGGCAAGTGTATGAAATCTAATATTTTAAAACCTGTTCATATTTTAAAACATTGCATTGTAATTTTGGCAACTTCGGGAATGGTTACAGAGAAAAACACACACTATTCATTATTCATTGTGAATACAAGCAAAGGTGCACAGAGCATGTGTCTCGTTACTAGGAGATGCATGATATGCATGCATGCTAAAATAGTTGATATTAATGACTAAACAAATTCATAATATGAATCTAAAAAAAAATCTGAGACTGCGGCTATCATACCCTAAAGGATTTTATGTGAAACTTAACCTTAAACTTATGTGAAAGCATTGACTCATACTGTAAATTGAGGCAATAATTTGGGCTAAAGTCATGTGGTGTATTCTAACCTTTATCTATAAACCAAAACTGAAAAGAAATGTAGCTAAAATAAATTGAATTTAAAAACTTTAAAATAAAAGAGTTTTGCCTTGCACACAACTGAAATAAGTACAAACGAATGTACCAAAATGACCAAAAATAGTCCTAAATGCAAAAATAGAAAAAAATTCAATTAAATATAAACATTACAAATTATAAACCAATTCAAAATATGAATAAATACTGTAATAGTATGTAAATAACACTAAAATAACAGTAAAAAAAATTATGAGCCTTAAACAAAAATGACAAGAAATCACTGCAGGTATGTCTTAATATTTGTAAAGACACTTGTTGACACTAAATGAGTGTTTGATGTCATAAATCTACAGTCTAATGTTGTTGATCATTTGTGGGTGTGTCAAGTCTTCTGACATTGTTTAGCTAGACCAAGCTCAGGTGTGTCACCCCAGATCCAGTTTCACAACACATGAAACAGTCTGTTCTGATTACTCAAACCGATAGCATTTCATGCAAAAAAAAAGTACTGTGCCATATACTGAGTACGGTCATAACTGATCAAAGGACTATGATCCTAGGCTTGTTTACAGCCTAGTGAGAGTTACCATCTGATCCAATAACAGTAACCCAGTACTACTCGCCTCAAAGTCTTTCTCCATCGAGTTCTCATAAAAACGATGTGGCATGTGAACTGAAGCAGACGAGTTTTCCATCTATTCACATTTTCCAGGCTGGTAAATGAAAATGGATTGTATGAGTTTGAGCCTAAAGAGCCCAAACCCCAGGATCACTCGCGCAAGATCAGGTTACAGAGCTGGTCACTTTACTAGAGCAACATAAGATTTCCATTAGAAGCTGATTTCACCAAACTAGACTTGGGGGAGCCTGTGGAGGCAGAAAAGGGGGGGACAGAAAGAAATGTCTCACTGTGCTTTTGGGAGAATGTGCCTTTTATGAAATATTCCCTAGCATGCATGCAATTTAAAAAAAACTGATCATCATCGTGATGTCACGCATAATTTAAAAACATCAGCACACGCTCTGTCACAATCAAACCTTTAACACCTGTCTAAACACTAGCAAGCAAATTACACAAAGTTACAAAGCATTACTGTGGTAGCATCATGATATCATCTACGGCATAAAGTAAATATTATACACAGTATACATGAAATAAAACAACTTAAGTGAACGAATGCACGCGAGTAGCAAGACGAACTCTTGCTTTCATTCATTTCTGACTCTAGTAATCCGACAACGCAATGTATCAACTAACACGCTAGTTTTGAGGCTGTATATTTAGATAAACACAAGATACAAACGTAACGTAAACACGTGCCAAGGACTCACCGTTGCAGTAAGTCACACCAGAAAACTGCCTGCCGCGACAAGCGGACTGAAACTTCATCGTGGTTTCAGAAATTGACTGTTAAGTTTGCAGACTCCCGAAGCAACTTTAGTAAGACAGAGTTGATTTGAGTTGGTGGAGGCGGGAAACTCAGTCAGTCATTCAGTCAGCAGCAGCAGACACTGCAGTGAAGCCAGTACAATAACTGCATAGGAATGTGTGAGGACTTTAACTCACTGTACCGCTCTAGAGACTGACACACTTCATTACCGTCACAGACAAATGCTTGCACGTCTTCTTGAATACCAAATATATTTTACTTCCAGCGGGACCTAGTATTACCTGATATCATGGTAATACTAGGGTTTAAGATGTACCATGATACGCGGAATTTATTGAAATTCCTTAAAGTCATGCTACTTGTATCAAATGAAATAGAATTGTAACAAATTACAGCAGTTGAATTCCATTGGACGAGCCGTTTTCCAAGATTCCTCATTGGTGGGAACTGACTCTCGTTTATGCTTGCAGGTTGCAAGCTTAAGCCAGTAGGTGGCGACAAGTGACTGTATTTATGAATAAGTCAATTGTATTATTTATTTATTTGAACAATTATTAATGTACAAACGCCTTGCCAATATCAAAACATATTCACAATATATAGAACAGTGCATACAAATACAACAGAGAGAAAAAAACATAAAGTAAATAAGTAAAATAGATAAATAAATCGTTAAAGGGGGCTAGGGTTTTATTATATTAGACACATAATAAACAAAACTCTGTTTGTTTTACATCGATTTAAGTGCTTTTGTATACAAAACAAACTCATTATGAAATGCATACAAGGCTGGTTTTACTTTTAAGTAGGCCTACTTATATTTGTGAATAGGAAATTTTCCCATCATAAAGTATGCTAAAGACCAGAAAATCATCTTTGCTAGTGTTCAGTACAGGTCCACAGGTAATGTCCTTTAGGGTGAAGCTATAGTGGTTTTAATGTAATCACATAATATACATAATTAGAGTCAAATCCAAATCTAAGTCTTATTTCAAATTTTATGTAGTTGGTTTTAAGAATGGTGTCTTTTTAGAAATGATAAGAAACTGAATTTCTGTATAATAACTGTATAGAATTCAAGAAGCGGGAAGGCGTATTTGTTTTGGTGCTTTCAAAAATCATCATCTTTTGGCAGAAATTGCATAGTGCATGCACCTTTACATTGATCAATGTAATTCCACTGCTGCTTAGTTCAAAGACGTGCATTGGGTGCTCCTGTTTCGATTTTTGATATTATTTTTATTGGTGGTGCAAAAATAGACAAAATATGTATATCACATAAATTCATAGTTTCATGGTCAAATTTGATTAGCTAAGCTAAGCAGTCTTCCAAGAGTTCTTATATGTGTTGGGGATTGTGAGTGATCCTTTCTGCAGGTTATAACATTATGCCAATAATTACCAAGAGACTGAGTCACTGTATCATTAATTCAATCAATCAATCAATCAATCAATTAGTTCATTCAAAATGCTGATTCATTCAGTCACGCTACTGTTTGGAGACTGGCAACTTGTTAAATAACCACTGATCTTTCAGCTTTTGCAACTAATATTTTATTGGAAATATTAATATTTACATGGAATTTACACAGTAGTACTTCATTTCATCCTCAGATTGGCCAAGGTGTTTTCCAATATTCGGACAACATTACGCCAGTAGGTGGTGACAAGTGACTATATTCATAAATGAGTCATTGAATCGTTCAACCAATTCATTTAAAATGCCCCTATTATGGGTAATGAAAGGTTCATATTTTGATTTTGGGAGATCCCAATAACAGGTTGGCATGCATGCAAGGTCAAAAACACTTTCATTGTCTTATAATATATATTCTTTACCTAACTTGCTCAACGACTCCCAAACGATTCATTTTTCCAAACCCCTCCTTTGCGTGATTCTAATCTGCAGTGATTGGTCCGCCTAGTGACAATGAATGAATTAGCATTTTCATTCAGATCAACTCGAAAAGACCAAGAAGTGGGCGGGCTATATGCTAATGTTTCATGTTCACAACATCAACCGGCTTGGGATTCGCTTTTAAAAAAGACTCGTTTCAATGATTCAGAGTCGACTCTTTCTTTTGAGAGACAATAACTTTATACACGGTGCACTTTCAGATTTAAAACTTTGCATTCATGTTTTCAAGTGTGTTACACTGCATAAAAGCTCATTTTCAAAAACCCATAATATAGGGGCACTTTAAAACTTGGAGTTTTGAAATAAAGCCTTTATTGTGTGTATCTATTCCAAATATAATCATTTTCACTGGTGGAGCAAAAACAGACAAAACCTCTGCCAACATTGTCTCTAATTAGTAGGTTACTCAATACTAAGCCACATGCGAGACAATTATGTTAATACCACATTTAAATCAAAATACTTTATTAACCACATACCATGGAAGTACCATGGTATACCATTCTTTAAAGCACTGTAAAGTAGCATTGTGCTCGTGGGAATGCTACATGGGGATTATCTGGTTTTGGCTACATCTGAAGGTTACTTCCTTTGGACGAATTGATAACATTGTTTGATTTCCTGTTGTCCCAAACTAGATTAATAATATCATTGCTTTATTGGATGAATAAGATCACAGAGTGAAAACCAGATGTTTTCATGTCGTAAACACATGTTCATGATTTTGTATTGTGCTAGCTTATTCTTTTTTCTGTATGTTTAGTATGCTTTTTTTATGCATGCAGTGATAATCCACAGCTAATACAGAGGGGTTTGTGAGCAATTCCTCCCACCATACACCACTCAGTCTTTAAAAAAAACCCCAAAGGGAATATAAAATGGGCTATTAGGCAAATTATCATATAGAAACATGCCAATGCATATTTACTTTAACTATGTGTTTGTATTCTTGGCAGAATAGCAGTGATTTTTCCGATTCTAAGTCCACGAGGAGGGAACTCTTATGCCATCCAAAAAGAATGCGCAGTTCTTCCACTCCCAGTCAATCTGTCACATGTAATCCTACAGCATGTGGAACTGTTGCTTTCCAGTTGCAATTCATTTACAAAACCACACAAGTAAGCCTTTGTACGTTCACTATGACAGATTGTTATGATTCAGTTTTTGGCTTTCATACGATGATTTCTGATCATTCATGTCTGCACTGAACTATGCAGACATCACTGTGCGTTTTTAGCTCAGGTTTGTGAGGGTATTTTAGGACGAGACTATTAAACAAGGCTCCATCATGTGATTGTAAAGATTCAATGAAGACAAAAGTGTTTGCTATTCTGGTGGAACGTCATAATCTGTCTCTCTTCTTTTTGTTTTGTCTTTCCGTCTAAACACCTGCAAGTGAAGGTTTTCTTGAACTGAAGTCTTAACAATTTAAGATGTTGTTGATCTAAACCTGTCATCGTCACCTCGTGATCTGTGTTACACTTCCGCCCTCTACAGGATAGTAACGTGAACTGATGAATTGAATATTAAACAATAAGCATGTTTGTTTATCCGCTTT
This sequence comes from Enteromius radiatus, assembly GCA_032357445.1. Taxonomy (NCBI): domain Eukaryota; kingdom Metazoa; phylum Chordata; class Actinopteri; order Cypriniformes; family Cyprinidae; genus Enteromius; species Enteromius radiatus. The sequence continues at coordinate 445,882 of JAUCMS010000019.1, read as the reverse complement.
CTTATTATTTGTTTATATCTGTAACATCCGCTATGTTCTTTTGCGTAAATGTTATGATGTGTCATCTATTTCTATCATTTATCTGACTTGCAGTTTCCATGTGACAGAATTTGCATGTTTATGTGGTTTATGAGGACACAAATTTGTATAATGACATGGGGATGACATACTGTAGGTATTACAATATGAAGGCGATTTATGAGGACATTTTCAGTGTTCAAAAGGCTTAAAAAACATACTAAATTGTGTTTTTTGAAAATCAAAAAATGCACATAGTTTCCTGTAAGGGGTAGGTTTAGGGTGTAGGACAATACAGTTTATGCAGTATAAACACCATTACACCTATGGAGAGTCCCCATAAATCACAAAAACCAGCGTGTGTGTTTATTATTCACTGATAGTTTAGACTGCTTTTTTAATGAATGCTTTACATGTAAAATAAAGTAAATAATTAAACAAAATATATTTTCTCAAATGATTACAGCCATCTTTCATCTATTACTTAACATACAGAACTATAACCACACACATGTACTTTTAATAGACATTAGAAAATGTCAAAATGTTATAATGTTTTCTTCTGGTTTTTAAATACAATGCCAAAAAATAAAAACATCGGAACTGTAATAAAATATAACTATTTATATTATTTCTGTCAAATGATTAATTAAACAATAAAAATACATAATATATGTTATTGTGTTTTGTGTATATTTATTGTTTATTTAAATACACATACATGCACACACACACACATATATATAGCCTATATATAAGAAAAAATATGTTATGGTTATATATTAGATATTCATATTTGATATAAATTATATTAAATATGCATAACACACATATGCAAACAAAAGCTTTTTATTTTTAATTTTCGATTAATCTTTTTATTTTTTAAAAAAACATAAAACAATATTATTAGAATACATTTTAAAAGTAAACACTATTTTCATCTTTTTAGTTTTTACTTGTTTAAACTTTAGATGTGACACAGGTTTTGTCTTTGAAATTCATTGCATTTTAATCCTGCTTCATTGAAATCAAAAATCAAATTCAGTCCTGTTTGCTACATATTTAAGACATTTTAAAGGAAGTGGTGCACAATGATAGCAAACAAGTGGCATATTTTGGCCAAACCCTATAAAATACCTGTTTTGCTTTTACATTTAACATTTGTATTCATCTATAGCAGACACTTTTATCCAAAGCAAGTTTTTCCTAGTAGACTGACATTGGGATTGTTATCCAAAGTAAGATATTAATAAGGGCAATAAAGATCAGAAGAATACATTTTAGGCAAGGTTATCTATCGTACAAAGGCTTCTAAAGTTAAAAAGCAAACTGGTTCCCATATCTTCTGTCAACATTTGTATATTTGAAAAAAGGATTTAGGTACGACCAATTTTCCTAGAAATGTTTGTTTGAGGAGATTAAAGGGTGCAACTCAAATAACCAAAGCCTTAATTAGATGGAGGTGTTCTATGTGTGTTTATTGAAACTGTGTTGATCTATCATTAAAGCCTGCTGCTGTTATCTGTTAATAACGTGTATTGCATTGGAACAAGCTGTTCACGTCTAGTGTTACTTACCAAAACAGTCTGGAGCCATCTGTTTGAGGATAGAGGACAAAACAGCTTGTTCTTTTTAAAAGGCACACTCTCAGAAAAAAGGTACAGAAGCTGTCACCAGGGCAGTATTTGTACCTATTAGGCTCTAACATGTACCTTTAGGGTAGCAAAAGGGACCCTTCAGGTACAATTTGTATAGCATTTGAAAAGATACAGCCCCAGTGACAGCTTTTCTACCTTTATTCCTAAAAGTGAAGAAGGCAAACAGCCCTGGATGATGGATATAAAACTGCTCAAATGAAAATTTCACCCAAAAATTAGCAAGAGAAATGTGTGGATTATTGTGATGCTTTTATCAGTTTGGATGGCACCCATTCCTTGCAGAGGATCCAGGATTGGTGAGCTAGCGATGTAATGCTTTCCTAATTCAATTTTATGATAGCCTGAGTAAATGTAAATTTTTAGGTGAAATATTCCTTTAAATGGCGCTGTCTGCTGTGTATAACATTTAACAGAAACTCCATAAATATGTACACAAAGCATGAAGTATGTGATTAAAATGATCCCATCTAAGGTGTAAAATCACAAAATAATCCAAAAGAATGCAGCTATAATCCTTCTTAACCACTGGCAGAAGTGAGAGTCACATTGTAGCCAACCAGTTTTCATTCTTGCTTAGTACTTCCAGAAAACAAAAGACACTGTACTCAGCGAGGTAGGAATCTGTCATTTATTTCAACTACTAAAGCTCAAAAGTTATAGAAATATTTAAGGTGAAATCTACAGCAGACAACCTTTCAATAAATAAGATGCAGGGATCTGCTCTTAAATGAATGGATAATTAACAAAACGTCATCAGATTAAAAAACAAACAAACAAATTAAGGCAGCGTATCCATAAATTGCTGGTGAAGTAACTGTTAATAGTGCTTTTAATAAAGATAAACTGACACAACAAGTCAGTGTAAAGTGCTTTTAAGTCAGTTTACACAAACAGGTTTAAATAAAATCTTCAAATTTCAAAATGAAAAGACCCATGTCAGAGTGAATAGTCATTACTGACAGTCACAGCCTCTTGTAACAACTCATCTTTGTGCCAAGACACGTGTCCCATAAATAAATAAGTGTGATTCATTCTATATCAGGCAAATATTTGGGCGTATGTCTAAAGTACATGAGGACAGAGTTCAAGTGGTCCATCAAGGTTCAGTACATATTACTGATTGCATATGTAAGCACTTTAACTTAACAGAACAAACCTTAACGCAAAAATATTCAGACACACCGTTGACCCTGTGTTCTCCTTTTCAAAGTAATAGCAGTTACAGTACATCATCAACAACAAAGTGCAAAGGGTTTTAAAGGGATAGATCGTCCCAAAAAATTATATCCTTTCATCATTTACTTATCCTTGTGTTGTTCCAAATGTCTTTCCATGGAGACAAAATTGAAATATTTGCCAGAATGTTCACCCTGCTCTTTTCCAAAAAATGAAAATGAATGGGATGCAATGACAAATTACATTTGGCATCATTCATGAGCCAAAGATTTTCAGGAAATAACCACTGCATTATTGTCAGTGCTTTCCTCCTTCAAATCAATACAGTATTTATGTAACGTGTACTCACTGTATGGCGTTTATTTCCCCATTTTTTCATTTCAGTCATTTAGCATGGAATTCAAAATATTATAAATCATGAAATATGTATGGACTTTGAGAATAGTAAAAAAAATCTCCTTTTATGTTTCATGGTAACAACCGTACTGCTTTGCAATGGCATGAGGGTGAGTAAATGATGGAATTGACATTTTTGGTGATTTTTCCACACATCGAGCTCAGGTCCTGACCAGCAGTCTATTATAATGCCGTCTATATGATAAAGCAGTACTGTCTCAACAGTTGATTAAAACATATCTGTTGTCTTCACTAAAGAATATTGCCTTTAAGAAACTACAAAATCTTTCAAAAATACTGTCCTGTACTTCACATACTGCATACAGTATGGTCCTAAAATCAAAGACCAAAGAAAGATCTCAGACTTCCGATGTATATTATTACAGTAATATAGCTTCTTTGGTATCTAATGCAGCAATTACTTGTAGCAAACATAGGAAATGCTTTTCTAGCTCATTACAATATGCAATCAGCTCTTATTTTTTGTGCTGTTATACCACTTCCTTGCAGCAACTCCACTAGTGCTACTAATTACACACAGTGCTCCTCCAAGACTCCACCATGTTGGTTTGCGGTTGAGGAACAGGAATTGCAGAATGAATGCCAGGACCACGTCCATTGTCCTCATCAGTGCAACAGGCCCTGCTTTCTCAATCTGCAGGGCCTTGGTGAGGAACGTCTGGCCGGCAATGCCGAGCAGCCCGATGGCCATGAGCGTCCACCTGTCCCAGCCACAGGACGGAAGGGTCCATTCGTCTAAGACGAACAAAACAATGATGCACTCCATGAGTCCCAGGACTGCATAGTACCACACGGAGAGGTAGTAATGAACACTTTTCCCTATTTTTCTCAGAATGACCATAGTGCAAGCTGCTCCGATCGCTCCTGTGAAAGCAGCCACCGTGCCCTTGATGTGACTGGTGTAGTCTCCTTCGATCCCAGACAGCTCACCACCGAAGAGGAAGGGAGGTCTGGCTATCAGTATGACTCCGGTGAGCGTAAACACAGTAAAAACCACGTCCCATATGGTGCACCTCTCCTTGAGGAAAATCCAAGCCAGCAAGGATGTGAAGACTGGATTACTGAACATTATAACTGTGGCATCAGCAAGGGGCATCTGGAGAACTGCATAATATAACAAGATCATGGCGTTGGACCCCAGGAACCCTCTGAAGAACAGGTAGATCCGCATACCTCTTGGTCCCAAAAAACCAGTACTGAAAACGATTCAGAAAAAATTACATACTCAACAAAGTATTATGGATTCACACTTCACACAGATTTATACTTGTTTTATGGATTCTATTAATGTATCAGATTCATACTTTTATTATAGTCTTGTAGTTGTCTCATATAAGATAGATATATATTTTATAAATCAGATTCATATCTGTATTAGATTCAAGCTTGTAACATCAAATTCCTACTTGCATTATAAATTCGTACTTGTAATATCAGATTCATACATGTATTATACATTCACATTTGTGCTATGGATTCTTATTTGTAAGATCTCGGATTCATCCTTGTATTACAAATTCATACTTGTATTATATATTCTTACTTTTAATACATTGGATTTATATTTGTTTTATACTATCATACCATATCAGATTCATACTTGATTATAAATTTGTACTTTTATTAAATATCCTTGTAATAAATCATAATTATCCTATTTTTTATTCTATAATACTTGTATTATGTACTTTTCTTACTTGTAATTTACCAGATTCATACTTGTATTACGCATTCAAACTTGTATTATAGATTCATACTTGTATCATAACAGTTTTGTACTTGTTTCTTGTGATACATCAGAATTATAGATTCATACTTGTAATATATCATGGCTGGTATGACAAACAGCATCTGGAAGAAGCACCGTATCGCACTGATTTCAATGGCGTGCATCCCCTCAATTTTCTTCACAAGAAGAGCTGCGGCAGAGAAGAAAACGGATGCTAACAAGGAGTACAGGAGGCCCAGTCCTGGACATGCTGGTTTCTTTTCTGTGGATGAATAAAACAAAACACTTTTACATCACGGGATGCTGAATAATTAATAGTTTTGAATTGATTCATATTTTCTGAGAAAAACCACTAAGTGCAATTAAAGTAAATTATCCTTCTGACCAAGGTTGAACAAAATTCAGATTTAAAGAACTTGTTCTTTTTCAATTCTGAATTTCAATTTCTGTAAACCTTTGGGTATGTTTTTTTGTACACAATGATTCTCAACAAAAGGCATATCCTTTAAAAATAAATAGATGTTTTCCACAACCCTTAGTTATTCCTGGTATCCAGTAACATTTTGGCTTCATGATGTTTGGAAAAAATATGTTGTTCATATTTTAAGCATTCTACCAAAACAGTGACATGTTTAGATATATACTGAAACACATACTGGCCAAGCTTGCTTTTCTAGAATTTCCACCCTATTAGTTTCACATTAAACAGTCTATAAAAACCTAACAGGGTGGAACATTTTGAGCTAAATTAGCTTTCAGTGATCAACATTTAGCTCTCTAACCTTGAAGATAATGTTTATAACAGATATGTTTATGTTTCATTTCTTTGATAGGACAAACATTCTCCATATATAGCCTAACAGGGTGGAACTTTAAGAGTGGGACAAGCAGGAGAACATTTAAGGAAGGAGAAAAACTTAAAAGAAGATATGAGTGAAAGGTGACATTTACCTTCATTTGTACAGTTCTAGCTGGAAAAATGAACAATATCACATCTTGGAAATTATCTCAGTGGAATAGTCTAGGAAGTACATCCTAACAGAGTTAACTTGAGTTGATTTGAGATGGTAAATAAAGAAAACTGTACAAAAATAAATATATTTTGACGATTTATTTGTATGAGTAGATCAAGTTTAGCCTAGTCCATAACATAATTTTTTTTTTTTTAAATTAACATTTCATGGTTTATATTTCTAGTGAAAGTTAGTTACTTTGCACTGAGGACATGATAAAATTGAACACATATATCAATTAAATTATAATATTTTTACTGTCTATTATCTCTGTTTAAGTGATATATATATATATATATATATATATATATAATTTCAGCAATTTCTTATAAATATGTGACTATTTTAGAGAAAATATGAGTACTGTAATTATAAAGACAGAAAAGTCACTGTATAACAGGAATGACCCAGTTGTTAAACCATGGTAACCACAAATTAACCATGGTTTTGCTACACTAACCATAGTACTTGTATTAATACTATGGTTAAAAACCATGGTTACATAATTAACATAGTTAATTTTTGTAAAGTTTCATAATTTTATTCACTGGAGCACTATATGAAAACACTTCAGCACCACAGTCTTTTTAGACAAACTCTTTGCACAAATGATGGAAATGAGACATGACAAGTACACAGCGTGATTTGGCTTTGTGGGGTGTGATCTGAATTTTGATCTTGGTGTGGAATGAGATGGAGGGAGCAAAACAGCATGAATCTCAACACACTGTTGGTGATTCTGTTTAACTTTTATAAATGAAGTGATATCAAATGTGACGGAAATGATTACGCAACCAAAGGAATCGTTACTACCTGTTGGTGAGCTGGGCTCATGCGCAATCAGGTTGTGTGGTTGCCAACACTGGACAAAAGCCAAATCGTATCAAATGTCCCTTGAGGACCTGGCCTCACACATAGATCATGGGCCCTGGAACATAACACATACCCAACAATACGGGTTTGAGTTAAAACAAACAACTTCACCTGATAGTTCAGAGAGAACACTACAGAAAAATAGCATACTGCTTCCTGGTGTCCAGTAATTCCCACAAAGCCAGAACTGTTCATAGTGATACAAACTTCTGGTTAACCTCTGCTTGTGAAAATATGTAATTTGTCATTTCCTTTTTGTAAGAGGCAATATGACAACCTAAAAATACTTTAAGAAATACAATGGGAACACCTCTAAGTCTGACACAGTGTCAGTGTTCCCCTTTCAAACGTTACCATGGTAAGCACAGTTTCCTACAACAGTGTTACAGTTGGGTTCCGGAAATAAAAATCCCATTCATTTCTCCATTGGGGGGAGCTTTTTTTTTTAAGCAATGTGAAACTTGTATACATCTCTTAACATCTCAGAAAATGTGTTTTTGGGTTTCATGACCATTTAAAAGACTGAACTTCTAAACCTCTAAAGTCAGACTTCTTAAATTTCCAAACCCAAGACTACTGGAAAGTTGACGGGACCTGTTGCACTTTATTGTATTATACACAATTGCGATAAAATCAAAAAAGCACAAATTAATCCCATATTATAAGAATTGAACGGTAGAAATAAAAACTGTAAACACTTTATTTTTGGTTAATAGGTGGCTATAAGTAACCAAAGTATATTTTAAAAGTGGAAACAATGGTTACTGTGGTAACTGTATGTAAGGGGCTTGATACAATGTAACTGTTCTGTCAGCTTTCATGAAAAGAAGTTACCATGGTAACTGTCATTTATCCTACAGTACTATAGTTGATATTTAGTTACTGTAAATTCGCTATAAATTGATGAGCGATCACAGCCTATTGTGTTTACTTTTTGATGGCTAAGACACAGTTACCACAGATTTACTGTAGTATCAACGGTACTCTTAAAAAAAAGATTTACTAGGGTTACTAAAAGGGTTACTAGGTTGAATGCGTGTTAGAGGTTTGATACAAATCTTCAAAATCATGTCAAATCATTAATGGCAGGTTTCAAAGCTTTATTGTAGTTGTATCAATAATTATAGCAACTTTAAAGTTGAAAGCATGGTAATTGTATATAAAGGGCTTGATACAATGTAAAAAAACGTTACCATGGTAACTCCATCATTTATTCCACATTTATACAGATAATAATAGATTTACAGTAGTATTGATGGACTTTTAAAGAAGAAACGATGGAAACCATGGCATGTAATGGGTTTGATACAACTAACTGTTCTCCTCAGCTTTTACAGAATAGACTCTTAAAAGTCACCATGTCATCCCTTACGAAAATTAACAAAGGATTTAACGTTACTAAAAATAAATCAATAAAAATAACAATAAAAGGTTTCCATGGTTTAAAACATGGTAACAACAAATTAATCATGGTTTTGCTACACTACCCGTAGTTTAACTATGGTATTTGTATTAAAACTGACAAAGTTATTAATCAATAGGCCACAATAAATGGTTACTAAGTTACACTTTTACTATAATAAAACCTAATTGGCGTTTCCTCATAGCAATACGGCTGATATTAACGTTAAACCTCTATATGGGGTTTCCTTGTTTGACAGTTGTATTTATTTCGTTTTTCATTTATCGCTATAATACTGCAGCAAGCCTCGCTATAATATCAAGTTATCCTAGATTAATTAGTCGCATGAATACAGTAACAGTAACGTTTAAAATGCTTTATGGTGAACGTAACCGCTCTGCTGTTACACTCAGCGTTTCATAGAGGTCACACAGGTGTAGAAATAGAAATTTGATTAAATTCAGGATCCATAAAGGTCTTTAATAAAATGGCATCTTCCGATCACGTAAGAGTTACGCTCAGTTTACCTTTTTGAACTGTGTTTGCCCCCGTGTCCTCCTCCTCCTCACCATCACCATCATCATCCTCATCCTTCCCATCGCGGTCAGGGTCGTTTCTCTTACAGCAACCCGGTAAACAAACCCGGTAAAACGCCGGTCCGTTGTCCCGCCGGCAGTCTTCTACGTCAGCATCCGTGCCCGCTAGCACTTCTGATCGAGTTCGCAACTCAATTTCCTCCCCAACGTGCCTATCGACAACTTTATGACAAAGCACCCCGATGTCGTCTGTTCTATAAGGGACAACAGATAAATCTGTGTCATTATTACTCACAGAGCCATTGCGCTGTCTAATATCACCCATGATAGAGGACAACAGCTGCTTGTCATACCTTGACCACACGTCTTGACACACGGTTGCCTTCGGATAGAAATGGTACCGAGCAACAAGTTAAATAATTAACCTTGTACAAAGAAAGAGGTGTTTGCGTTTCTCTGCCACTAGAGGAAGACAAAACGTGTTTGGAGAGCGGATGGACGACAATGACGTTTCACAGCGTTTGAATCCAGATAATAAAGAATCACGCACGTGTACTTACATGATGTCACGAGGTATCGGCGTTTCACCAAACAATATAGGTTATTGAAAACGAAACGTTTGGGAAACTTTCTTTGGTTTGATTTTAACGTAAGAGGAACGTCTTTTAACAGGTTTCATGCTTCAGATTAACACTTCGACGCAAAATGCATGTATCACGACAAAGCAGGCTCATATTTTGAAAACGTTTTATTAGTTCTAACAAAAACAAGATCTAGTAAACAACTAACCTTACTTTCCACATTTACTTTACCTCAGGAACTGAGATCTAAGTCTATTGGATTAAAAGAAACAAGCTTCAAATCTATCACACCCAATGTGATTAAATGGGTCGATTTTGTTTAAAAAAGTTAAAAATGGCTTTTTACATCACCGTAAAAATGTAAACAGTTTATTTGGCAGATTGTTATTACGTCAACAGTTAACTGATTTGACCTTTGTTGTTTCCTTATTATACCTCTTTAGTGACTACATGGCATGTATGAGAGTATGTTAACAACAGCTTTTGTTGAAAGGGACAAAAAAAAAACCCGGGAAAAATGAAAAGTGCAAAACAGATGGTGACAACAGAGAAAAAGACACAAAGGGCGTTTCTAGAGAGGCATTCATCTGGAATTATTATTATTAGCGCTAGGCTAGATCATGCATGTAGTTTCACAATAGGCTCGTCTGTGTGAGGGTCTGGTTCTCTGCGCTTTCAATCTGCACCCTAACTGCTTAGGTCGATCATCAAGTGCTCGTAGATCTGCGTCTTCCCTTTAAAGCTGGACGCCAGCAGGAACTCTCGGTTGTCAATGGAGACCAGCGAGAATGCTCTGGGCGCCTGGACATTGAGCTCCTGGAAGTGCACAAACTGGCCCTTCTTGGTGTCCCACTGATAGACCTGGGTTAGCGAGTAGTCGCTGCCTAGGATGGCGTACTGCCAGTTGCCGATGGAGACGGGCTGGAAGACCATGGATCCCCGCGAGGGCATTGTCTGTATCTCTGTGAACATGGAGCCGTCCCACTTCATCACCTTGGAGTCACCGATGAAGCGCGTCAGACAGACAAACAGCTCCCCCTTCACCTTGAAGTGCTTGACGGCATAGACGTCCTCCATCTCTGGAATGTCTGTCCGTCTGTCAAACTGCTTCAGGCTTCTGCTCCACTGGTAGATAACGGGCCGCTGCGAGCTGCTAGACAAAATAAGGTGGGGCTTGCCCGCGATATCCAGATACTCCACGTCTGTGTCGCGGTACCAGGCATGGAGAGACTGGTGAGAGTAGAAGCCATTGCCGTTCCACTTGTACACCGTGGTGGAGCCGGCCTTGGAGCTGTCTGCTATCACGAAGAAGAACTCGCCGTCCACCTGGAACGTCTCAATGTCGTTGGGTTTTCTGATTTTTAGGATGTCGATGTCTTGGATTTTGATGAATTTATTGGCCGAGCTGTCCATTTTGTAGATGTGAGAGCCACCGAAAAGTTGGGCCACTACGATGAAGAGGTGGTTTTCAATGACCATTGGCTTGCACACTACTGTGGATGTGCCTGTAATGACAATCACAGAAATGCACTAATTAAAAATCAATTAATTTGATCCGTCTCGGCATTAAAAGGAACACACCACTTTGAAAATAGGCTCGTTTTATAACTCCCCTAAGTTAAACAGTTGAGTTTTACTGTTTTTGAATCCATTCAGCTGATCTCTGGGTCTGGTGGTAGCATTTTTAGCTTTAGCTTAGCATAGATTATTGAATATGATTAGACCGTTAGCATCCTGTCTAAAAATGACCAGAGAGTTTCAATATTTTTCCTAATTAAAACTTGACTCTTCAGTAGTCCCCAGCAATTTCAGGTGCGGCGTAATAGTATGGCAGCAAAGTTCCTTGATTATTATAGTTCCTAATTATATCATCCTAGAAAATCGCAACTTTTCATTACTCATTGGTTTTAGTACACGATGTAACTATAGAAGAGTCAAGGGAAAAATCTAGAAATTCTTTGCTCATTTTTGATTGTGATGCTAACAGTCTAATTAGACTCAATGATCTATGCTAAGCTACAGCTAAAAGTGCTGCCGCCAGACCCAGAGAACAGTAAAACTCAACAGTTTAACTCTATGGGAGTTAAAAAAAATTGGTGTGTAACCATTTCTCTGTGGCTCTGCGCTTGGGGGATTCGGTCCAGAGCAGCGCTGGGATGTGTGATGCTCACTCTCTATGGTGTCATAGCCTCTGAACTCCATGTTGACGTGGTCCCATTCCATAAAGCTGCACTTTCCAGAGAAAGGCTGGGCGTATACGACATACTGATCGTTCTCAAATGTAAAGGCCTCCACAGATATGGACTCAAACGCAAGGGTTTTCTTTAAAGCAAACTCTGCAACAAACAAACAAAGATTTGTTTTCTGTTAGATTTGGTGGCCATCCGTTGTTTTTATGACCAAGCCTTTCTTACAGACTTCCCTATTTATATAAATATATTGTAGTACTATCGGTGTACTCATATGTATACACATATATATATTATATAGCAAATTTCAACAGTTTGAATGTTTAATATAGTCACCATATTATACAAACCATTCTGTCGCCCAGTTTTAAACTGCTCAATATTGACAATTAGGATGTAAATATTAATATCATTATTTTTTGTGTACATTTTTTTTGTCAAAGGCTATACAGTTGACTTTACTTTTTTTTTTAGCTTTGAGGCTGATTGAATATATATTATAATTATTGTTATATTATCCCAGCCAATTTTGAATTTATATTTAGCATTTTTTATCATTATTTGCCAATAAAAAATGCATGAACTGTTTATTTGTGCTATAAATTCTTCCATTTAAATGTGTCATGCATTTTGTATCATAAATTGCATTACATACATCAGCTATATAGCCTGGCAGTATTTTTTTTAGTATTATTGATATACTATTGTTTAATATTGAATCTTTTTATTAAAAAGAAGTTATTAAAATAAACATTAAAATAAAGTTATTTTCTTTTTGTTTTTTTAATATCTTTAGATTTTATTTCAATATTTTAGGGTTTAAAAATTGTTAAACTATATGTAGTTATATATATATATATATATATATATATATATGCATACTAAAATATAGTTTTAGGTGTTAAATATAGCCTAGTTAAATTTGAAAACTGTATTATATTTCAGTTTGTTTATTTTATTTAAAACAACATGTTTAATTACATCATTGGATTAGCTAAAGTTTGTCCATTATTACAGAAGGACCATTAAAACCTTATTTAAAAGTTATTTTTATATCTACATACTTTTGTAACTTTTTACACATTTCAAATTTACATTCTTTCTTGTTCAGAAAAAAAGACCATTTATGATGAATGTTGTGTAATGTAAACAAAATTTTAAGGTAAATATAATAATTTGGTTGTGAATTGCTTGAATTCACACAGGCTAATGCATTATTAAGGATTTCAGCAGACATGTAGGATCAGCTCATTTCAAAGCCAGAATCTGTTGTACTCGAGAGAGTCTACTGCACAATTACCTGCTGTAATGCAGTCAAAGGACTGAGGCACCAGGTCATTTATCTTCTTCCCTTGATAGGGAGGAGGCCCACTGCAGTATAACTGATCCACCGTGGCATTAGTGCTGTACATCCATTCCACCAGCCACTTCAACTTACAGTCACAACTGAACATGTTTCCTCTGAGATCCCTGCTCAGTGGATTTACACATTATATTTACATCACTTTTTCTTGTATATTACAGAACAAGAAAGTTGGGCATGTGCTGTAAAATACATACACTTTTGTTAAGGCATCCATTCCTTTGAAAATATCTTTGGGCAGCGTCTCAAGATTATTGTAGGCTAGACTCCTAAAAAACAAAAATGTTTACTTTACAATAACTTTAGTTAACTGCATTAGTTAGCATGAACTGAGAAAGACCAATATACTTGCAAAGCAATTATTAATCTTAATGTTATCAACGTTATTCAATAATCTCTACAGAATTTATATCTGTTGACAACAGAAATGAAGATATTACACACTAATGTATATTTACATAATAATAATTAATTTAAAATATACTTACAGGTGAATGAGAGATTTTAATCCTCTAAAGGCATGGGGTGAAATCGACTCGATTTTGTTGTTTTCAATAAATCTGAAACAGAGTGTTGCATTTATGTTGAAACTGACTGGTAATCTAAAACAGAGTGAATAATGATGTTTTCAAACGTAGAAAATCAGACTCACAGATATTCCAGATGTGGCAGGCCTTGAAAAGCATCTTCGTCAATGGAGTTGAAAGAATTGGCTGTAAACAATCTAGGAAGTCATGGAAAAAAAAACAAAACATAGTTCCAGTGGTTTTAGATATTAAAGGATAGTTCACCCAAAAATGAAAATTGCTCATCAGTGGATCCTCTGAAGTGAATGGGCACCGTCAGAATGAAAGCCCAAAGAGCTGCTTAAAGAAACATCACAATAATCCATAAGTAATCCACTCCAGTCCATCAACTGTGTTTGTAAAACAGGTCCTATGCATAATAAAGTTTTCTCCCATGAAAATGTCAGCTTGTCTGAATCAGGAGAGAAATATAAGCAAATCAGGAACTGTTTACACATGAAAACAATCTAAACAAACAGTTCTAAACAAATATGTGGGTAGGTTTTGATGTAAAAGGACAACGGGGGATGGACTCAAGGATTATTGTGAAGTTTTATCAGCTGTTTGAACTCTCATTCTGACGGCACCCATTCACTGCAGAGTAAATATTTCGCAAATTGAAATGAAGCAATTTGTTACCACAAAATATTTGTGACCACAAATATGTTTCACTTCAGAAGTTCAATCAGCCCCAGACATGAGTAGGCCTATATACGCAATCGGTTTCATCTTGATGAAGACAAACAACATCAGCATTCTTTCAGTTTTTAATTATACTGCTGAAAGACCCCTGTCAGACACCGTTATTTCTAGTTTAGCATGTACCCAGCCAGAATGGTATTTTGACATAATCTTCTTAGAAATTCTTTCCATGTGTGCCGATGACAAGTTATTGCAAAATCAGACCAAACGCCGGGCAGAAAAGATAAAAAGACTGGTCATATTTAGCATAACACTGCCAGTTACATTTGCATTTGCTATTGTGTGAGTTTACATTTGCATAGAAACGCATCACTTACTGCCTTCAAGCCTTTCCGATGCACATTCATAAGGATTTGTGTTTTTAGAAACCGGGAGCAAGTCGATGTGACATTATAAAACGGCAGAGATTTCCTTATTTGTTTATCACGAGGACAGGGCCATGTCCCTCACAGAGCAGCTGCATTGCATAATATTCACACCAATTTAAGGGCTTTGAGAAATTAGACACGCTGAAGAATGTCCCCAAACTGGCCATTTTAAAGGGGGACGGGCTGTAATTGCTTAGAACAAACATTGGACCACTTAACATGATCACCCCATCCTGATAAAGAGAAAGAAAGAAAAGAAAAACAAAAAACCCCACACACATAACACTAACAGAAACTCACAGAAGCTGAAGGGATGGCGTGTGGAGAAAGCTCCCCCCTGCAATCTCAGTGAACCCAGACTTCACAAATGATCTGTTAGGAAAACAATCAGTGCACTTTAGATGTAAGCAGTGCATGCACAACATATGCAACACATGCATATTGATACATTCGAGTCTTTGATATCTGCATCGTACCATAATAGCAATCCGTACTGTACTGGAACATAACGTGAACTGTAAACAGGACACTTACAGTGAGACGACATCGGGAGGGAAGCTGTGTGGCACAGATCTCACGTTTTCACACAAGGCGTTATCTTTGGTGCATGTGCATCCAGAGGGGCATCTGGGCTGTTTGCCTCTTCTGCTCTCCACTAACAGCAGTAGCGTGGCGACCCAGAGCAAAAAAGTGTATCCTCGTATGCTCCTGTTTGCATATCCCATTCTTTCCCGGTGTGTTCCTGAGTGCCGCGGGCTGCTGTGGTGTTTTCGCTGGTGATAAGTGCTGGTCTGCTGGTCGCCTCCCTTCAGTTGTGTCCGTGTGATGAATGTCTATGTCTCAGTGTGTCAGGCGCTCATCCAAACGATTCGTTCTGCTATAATGAAAATATCCAGCGGGCTTAGATTTCCTTAGTTGCATTCAGATTTTGGATAATAAACCGATTTATGGTTGTACAAACAACCGAGGGGGGGAGAACTGAACTGGGAAAATGAAAGTGGGGAAATAAAAAAATAATTAAAAAATTGTCAGACCAAAATATTTTCTTGGCGACGCGCGGTAAAGCGTCAAACAATTCCTTCAGATCCTGGGAGAATCCCTCTTTTGCATCATGATGTACCAGCTGCTGTCCAATGGTGTTATTACTGTGAATGCGCATGAACCAAATCCATGAATAAGTGATAGTGAGAATATGCATGAGGCTTTGAAGAGATGCACCTGCGCCCCTCAAGCAATCAGGAGATAAGAAAGAAATACTACGCTGTTATATGCATTCGTGTTTCTTTTATCATTATTCTTTTATAGTATTACTTTGAATAAAATGTATTTTAATAGTTCCATAATTCATTTACGTTATGTTTATAAAGATTAGCCTAATTGTATATTCATTTATATTGGGCCGGTTTCCCGAACAGGGTTTAAGACTAGTCCTAGATTAAAATAAATGTTAAGAGCTGTCTAAACTGGA
>JAUCMS010000019.1:407093-425180 GCA_032357445.1 Enteromius radiatus | reverse complement strand
TAGCGGTCAGATAAATATGATTTGAACCATGCTAAGGCACTTCCTCTAATGCCAACAGACTTTTCTAGTCTATTCAAAAGAATGTTGTGGTCAATCGTGTCGAACGCCGCGCTGAGATCCAACAGCACTAATAATGATTACTAATGATGATTTTAGGATTATCTTTTTTCTTGCAGCGTGCTATTTTTATGTATCCTAAATGCCTTATCTTTTCTGATTTACTGAATTTGAACTTTTCTGTTTGCTAGTTTGGATTTAGGTGGCGCATTGAAAATGAAGTAATATCTGGAAAAGGTAATTCAGTAACATTTCTGCTCCTCTATACTTATACTTGTGTATATATATATTACAGTCACACTTTAGTTTGGAGTGCATTTCTGACTGTTACCTATCCATTAATAGGATCAGATTAAATAATCGAAAATATGACCATGGAAAATCATGCATAAATAAATTCTAATAAACAGGCAATATGCTAATAATATGCAAGTAGTTATAGGAGAAGTGGTCCTTAAACTGAAAACGTTAATATGTTGACATACTTGACGCATTCTGGTTGCATAACACAAAAAACACAAGTCTAAAATTCAGAGCAATTACAAAACAAGCCACTAGATGGTGATGCAGTTTTACCTTTTGTAAAGAGACACTGTCATCTGACCAAACCAATGGTGGACTAGGATTACCAAACAGCTTTTTCTCAGTCGGAAATAGCTAAGAAAGAGACGATTTTGCATTGCAGTCAATTTGTATAATAAATATTCAACATATAGGTAAACTGATTAGTTAGTTAAGAATCCAGTGTTCAGATCAAAGCTGAATATGCTTGTTTTCCCGTTGAATTGATACAGAGGCACAGTGGATTACATTTGTATTTAACTTGATCAAATTTTACCCCAAAATTATTTGCACAAGCTAAGCAGATGTTGAACTGTTAGTTCTGAATTTTTATTACCGTTTAGCATATCGATTGTAATATGGTCGTGACCTAATTGTTAGGTGGTGAGTTAGCCTGTGTCATGACAAAAATCAATGATTTGAATACTCTTGTCTCTGGGTCGTGGTTCACGGTTAAGCTATCTTGGTAGGTAAACAAGGGTGAAGTACGTGTAAAAATCAGTGAAATTACACAAACAAAAAGGCAAATCAATGAAGATGCCCTTAAATAACTGATGAAATGATCGTATGCTGTCACACTTGTCACGGACCATCTGCCATCAGGCATCGCTCGCACCCTGAGCCGCAGATTAACCACCGCAAGCTGCTGCCGTGACACCACACACACACACACACACACACATTAGACTGTGTCTCTTTTTTTCTTCTTCTTTGTTCAATGTAACAATAGTTCATAGAGTAAAAAATCTTTTCAGGCATGTTTCATCAAATTCAGAGACTCTATTTAAGGATCACAGTGCCGTAACCAGTTAGACTAATTAATTATTATTTTGCATTATTAATAATCTTTGCCACTATCTCTCAAACCTTTTACCCATTCACTGGCTAGAAGTTTTACAATCTCAATACAATACAATCTGTTTTAATGAGTACAGATACATAGAGTACACAATAAGTATGTCTCAAGTTTAATTTTACTTACAAATATAGCTGCTATTTATTACAACATACAAATAAGTGATCATATAAAAAAGAAAAAAAAACTTTAAATGCTACTATGTGTGAGTTAAAAAATTGTAATGATAATAATCAGGGGTCTGGGACCCACTAGGGGGCCTCAATTTTAAATGGCCGCAAAATCCATTCTATTATTTGAACAAGATTAAAACAAACAAAATATTTATTTCTAAAAGTATTTTTATTTGTTACCTCAGCAACTTTTAGAAACAGCAAAAATCTTGGAAAAGCCTAATTATATGAGGAAATTGTAAAACTGAAATTAATGAAATAATGTTTTCCTAATTATGTGAAGCACTAAAATATTTTATCAGGTGAGAAATTGTTATTTGCGAATAAAAATAAATATAATACATTTAAAGTAATGTAAAAAAAATAAATAAAATAATGTAATCACCAACTACTGAAAAATTCAGTTTTTGAAATTTCAGGAATTATACATTTTGACTATTATTTTATATATAAAACTGAAATTAATGAAATAATGTTTTCCTAATTATGTGAAGCACTAAAATATTTTATCAGGTGAGAAATTGTTATTTGCGAATAAAAATAAATATAATACATTTAAAGTAATGTAAAAAAAATAAATAAAATAATGTAATCACCAACTACTGAAAAATTCAGTTTTTGAAATTTCAGGAATTATACATTTTGACTATTATTTTATATATATATATATATATATATATATATATATATATATATATATACCACAACTCCTATTTTCTGTAAACAAAAAAAGGGGGAAAAAAGGTACTTTTTTAGCAGAACTACTAGAAAGAGTCAAAAAGGTTGAGAAACACTGCACTATTACTATTGTACATATTTAACATTAAACTTGGGAACATAACCAGAGCACCATTAGGTCTATTGAAGATTTCATCCACAACTTCCTTGGACATATTGGCATGTTTTGCAGTAGTAAATGCCACTCACAGTTTCCAAAGCCAATATTGAAATAACATGTCAAAGAATGTTTGGTGAGCAGAGCATTGTGTTTCTGCTGCAGAGGGACATTTTAACAGGTCCCTTTAAGAGTTTGTCATGAGGAGTTCCCATCTGCTGGTCATAATGAGGGCATCCCTCGGACTCCTAACCAGGGTTAACCCTGATGCACTTTGTCATTTCTCCAAAGACGCTGTTTGTCAGCTTCACTGGCTTTAACAGCTTCAGTGCTGCTCACGCGAGCTTAATTGGAGAGATCGGAGTGGTATGTACGTCATCAGAGAGACAGGGTAATTTCATTAATCCGCATGTGCAACGTGAGGTTGATGCCTCAGTCACTCTCTCTGCCCCAAGACCATCTACCAGCCACGTCAAAGCTCAAGCCTTTCACCACGACAGAATCCTTCACAACACAGCCACTTTGTTGAGTTTTTTCCACAGTGAAAGTTGGACCCATTTTATTAAAGGGCAGAAATAGTAAAAACATGCATGTTCCGTTGCTAAACCAACAAGCCACTACAAAAAACATTTCTACGGTAATTTTCAGAGAGGCTTTTTCATCCAGAACATAGCTGGAAGGCCTAATAATATCAGTCTCGGAAATTAACACATTTTGTAAACTTGTTTTTGCCACAGAATAAACATAAATAGCAATTTTTAATCTTGCATAAACTCATAATTGTGAGTTTGCATCTCACAATTGTTTTCATATATATATATATATATATATATATATATATTTCTGCAAGCTATAAATTTGAATTGAATTAGAATTGATGTGTTTCTCAGAATTGGGCGTTTATATTTTCCAGTTCTTTAGTTTATATCTTGTAGTTGAGTTTCTTTCGAGTTTGAGTTTATAGCATGGTATTAATAAATAATTGCAAATTTTTCTCAGAATTTGGAGTTTGTGTGTCATTTTTATTTCCAGCACAGAAAAAAAAGAACTTTTTTTTCTCAGAACTTTAAGCAGTTTCTGTTGTAAATTCTGCCATGGTATAAAAAAGGCAATTGTAACATTTTATCTTGCATTGAAGTTTAGATCACACTTTTATTTCACAATTCTTACTTTATATCATGGCTAAGTTTTTTTTGTTTTTGTTTTTTTTAAATGTATGCACATTTATAACACCAATCTCTGTATTATATTACCTTTGCATCAAATTACAAAAAGATGCTTATGCAAGGGTGTTTCTTATGCAGCGTCTATGAGAGGGACGGTAAATTTGACATTGTTCTCTGTTTTGACCGCCGTTATCAGTCTCTCTATTTTTTTTCTTTTTATTTGAAGTCATGAAAACACTATCGTGGAGTTTTTCTTACGCTGTTTGAGCAAATGGGAATGCAAAAAATATATTTGTGGTACCATCCCATTCACTGCATTTCAAGTTAATCCAAATATGACGACTTCTGAAACCCAGAAGGGAAAAAAGACAGGATTCTGAGATATAAGCCTAGAGTTGTGAGGGGAAAAAAATGGACTTGTGATATAAAAAAGTCACAATTACCTTTATTTTCTTATACCATAGTGGAAATAAGCTTCCATGCTTTAAAGCAGTTCACTTTCAGCAGAAGTGTGCTTGGGCTCAGGTGATCCAGTGTAGGCCAAAGCCGATCCAGACGGCACACTGTCAGAGGTGTGGGAAGCCTGGCAGAAAAACTCCCTGATGACGCACTTTTCCCTCGGCTCCAATCTGGAGGATCCCCTTGTAAGCCTGCTGGAGCTAATGTCAGCCTGCTGATATCTGAGGTGAAATGTTGGCCAGGCCAAGGTCACGGGAGGAGAGTGGCTTTTGCTCTGTTTGACTCTCGTATTGTTTCCGGCAAACATTAATAAGCCTGTTCTGCGTTTGGCTTCAGACTGGTTATGTTGTGCGTGTATTTTCAGCAGGCAGAATCAGGTTTATCCAGAGCCTGGATTCACAAAACAGTCCTTCATACTGCCACTGCCGTTTTCTCTTTATTTTCAGAGTAAAGTTGATTTTCCATGCATATTACTAGCGTATTAGATGATTATTAGCACTTATTCTGCATGGCCATATTTTACATCCCTTAACCTTACTCCATACCTAAACTTAACTACCTCAGCAGTAAGTAGCAGTTACTCAATAATTAACTCAATAAGCAGTAATTAGGAGTTTATTGAGGGGAAAATGCAATAGTGAATACTTTCCCTAATCTATTACTAATTATTCTTATTCTTCCCCCTAAAATAGGGAAATTATAGGTAAATAAGAATGGTGTGAAACCCTTAGGTGCTTAAATTTAACATAATATTAAATCTATCCCTCATCTGATTGGTTGTTATACACTACTAATGTAGTGTTATGAACGTGTTTCAGAATACCTCAAAATATGGTCTATGGTGTTTAATCCTATGCAATAGGATCACCTGAGACCACCTGAAATGTTAACATATGGTGTAAATGTGCCTCGAAAGCATAATCAGACTATCCAATATATGTCATACAAATATGCCAATCTCTGATTTAAGTGTTTGAATTCTTGAATGTATGTTCAAATCAACTGTATTTTTCACATGTGCATATTCTGAATTTCACAGGCCAGTTTCTTTGCGGAAACAAGCGCTGTGAGAGTAAGGAGGGTCTGAAGAGCTGGGAGGTGAATTTTGCTTATGTGGAGCAGGGGGAGAAGAGGAACGCCCTGGTGAAGCTGCGTGAGTAACCACACGGCCGTCTAAAGCTCGCCTGCTGTAATCTCCTCCGCTCACAGGACACAGGGGTGGAGCTAATCGAATTAGAGAAGCCCGAGTCATTATATGTGAGATTGAGTAGTGTGTACTGTTAATGAAGCACGATTACTGTTGAAGAAAGAGCGCTTTAGCTCAATGCACTGCAGCACTTTTTAAGTATAGATACTATATTTAGTATGTATAGCAGGGTCTAAAAATTCATAAGATGAGATTCAAAATTCAGTCTTAAACTGGAAAAACTGTTTTAGCATTCAGACAGTTTTTTAATGAAATTAAAAAATCCAAAATAAAGTTTTTTTATTTACTGTGTATATATAAATACAAACACGTACAGTATATACCTTTTATATACAGTACATGCATAAACAGTATATATGTATATATAAATATATTTATATTTAACACATATAAACACACATAATTTTGGATGCGATTATTGGGATTAATTGTTTGTCAGCACTACCATATTTATATATATATATATATATATTTATATATTAGGGATCAAAATAAACTCTATAGTATATTATGAACCCTAATCCAAATGATTTACTTTAAAACATTAATAAATAGTAAGTGTTGCATTCACTGTTACGTTTGACTTAAAACATTATTAATTCAGATGTAATCAAATAAGTGTCCTTCATGCATTTTATATACTGATATATTATTATTTTCAAGGTCTGTGTCCAGAGTGTTCCTTCAAACTAAACTATCATCACAAGTAAGAACATTCAGCCATTACAAACATAATAGCATGTATAGCTATTGTTAAACCTAGAGATCTTTGATATCTATTCCAGGAGAAAGGAAGTAACAGTGAAGAAGAGACGGCGATCAAAAGAGAACGTGGATAAGTCACTTGCAAAGACATCCAAATCATCCAGAAAGCTCAAGAGCAAAGACAAACGCAAACACAAAAAGAGGCGGAAAGGCAAGTATATTATAATCGCAAAACAAGCTTCCAAACATTTCCAAGAAGTGGATTGTATATGCTTAAATTTGATGTATTTTTGCATTGTAGAAATATGCATATTTGTAAAAAAAAATATATATATATATATATATATATATAAAGGAGCTGAATGAAAACTTGGTTTAAATGACAGATTTTGTGTTGACCAAAGCTGCTTGTTAAATAAAACCATTGTTTACAGAATACTCATCTTCAAGCTCAGAGGAGTCCCAGGGTTCAGATAAAGGTATGCATATCCTTTTTCCACCAAAAATGACTAATGGCCATCAACTAGAACCCTCAGGCAGAGAATGCACTCAGAATAACCTAACAAATATCTTCAGATCTCTGAAACAACTTTCCTATGTTATAGCAGATACTGGATCGCTCATTTAAATCCCTAACCTTAAATATTGCATGAGAGAATGTAAATCACCCCACACTGAGCAGTGCATTTCCTACAATACCTTTAACAGGCATAAATCCTGCTTTAGCAGTGTGTTTAGAGAGTCTGATGCGGTCTATTTTCTAGATGCAGAGAGTGGAGATGAAGAAGAGGAAGAGGGTCCTTCAGAATCAGAGCACTGGAGAGGTCCAGCACCCACTGTGGAGGAGAAGTCCCGGTGAGTCCCGGATATGCATCATTATGATGTGTTTTACAGCAGTGTGTGCATGCATGTGAATGTGTTTTAAAGCTTGAATGCTGGGAATGTTTTCCTAAAACAGTGCACTAACAAGCCCGATGGCTCTGACTCTCTTTCAGGGAGGAAGAGTTTGATGAGTATTTTGAAGACATGTTTCTCTGAGCCGTGAAGATCCAGAAGAGTCTCATGCCTACTTGTTTTCTTTTCTTTTGAGAAATTGATTACAGTTTGGTTACATTTTTTCTAATAATCCCTACCGCAAGCATAAACAAGTGCATGTGAATAATTTTATATAACACGTGTTTGTTTGTTTGTTTATAGGCCTTATTCATAAAACATGACCATATTTTGTGTATACATGTATACATATATGAATGTATGTTTAATATGCAACAACTGCTGTAATAGTTTTAAGACTGATTTGCGAAAATCTTTGTTTGTCTTCGATTTTAAATGAATGAGGCCTACTGTGTTTATCAGTGTTTGTTTACTTTTACAGTTTGGTGAGCTCAGATATTCATCATGAAGAGATATTTGGGTTCCTGTAACCATGGCAGTCATGGTTACCGATATGTCATGTCACATAACAAGCTGCTGAGTTTACAGCCAGACAATGTTTCTATAATCTGACCCATTAAATGTTGACAGAATGAGAGACGTGCTGTTGTCACAGTTGCCTTGATATCACGAGTACATAAGCACTGATTTTTTGAGATGGACAGACTTTTTTTCCCCAGGGCAAACACACATGGTCATGGTAAACTGTCGAACTGTCCCGGGCTTTGGCTTACCCAACACGGTCAGATGGGATCAGAAATATGTGTATAGTAAGTTTCCATGTGATTGGATTTATGATGCATTTCTATTTCCACAAAACATAAAAAGATAGATGTGGCCTAGAGTTATAAAAGTTCAGTGAGAAGCCTTTGACTCCAAGGAGTAGAGAAGTCATTTGTCTCAGCTGTCAGTCAATTACCTGAGCCTCTTTACCTGGGGATGATCCAGATGATCCATTAGGTAATCCAGTGCATGATAGAAAAGTCAGGAGAGGTTGGTGGCGTGCCCTCTAAGAAACAGAACCGTGGGTCACAGAGACCTCAAGCTAATAACAGATATGGTCAAAGACTACTTGACACTCGGGAAAGTTCAGAATAATGTTTTTATTTGTTCGCATAATTTACAGTATATGTGCGGTAGTATTTAGTAAATAAGATGATCAGATATCAGTCCCACACTCACTCACAAGTCACATAGTAGATATTATTATACACAAGCCTAACAAAATGCATTAACCTGAGATGAGATTTACTCACTTTTGGCCTCTTCAGTCTGATCTGGACTTAGAGGGCCAGTTTCCCGTACGAGGATTAAGACTAGTCCTAGCTTAAAACAAATGTTAAGAGCTGTCTAAACTGGAAAAGGCTTGCACTGAGATATCTAAAAATACATCATTGCCATTGTTTGGTCTTAAAATGCTCACAGATAATGCATTCATGTTTCTAAAAATTCTTAAATGTCCTAAATCTAGTCTAAGTCTAGTCCTGGCTTAATCTAATTCCTATCCGGGAAACCGGCCCAGAGGGTTTGACATTTAAGCGTAGTCACTAGTTCCAGTGAAGTTATTTAGACTGCTGTGGCCCCTGTTATTGGATTAAAGGCCTTAACTGATTTTTCTATTGCACAAGATTACATTTTTTTCAATGCATTGACCACATCTAAAGTCAGGTGGTTTATTCGCTAGTTCAAATGTTAGCGCTATCATCAAATTCTCCAAAGATCAGAAAAGAGAGACTTTGACCTTACGAATCGGGTTTGTGTTTCTGCCAGAGGAGATATCTAGAGGCTCCAGTAGTCTGCTTTAAATAAGCATGGTATTTAAAGATTAAAACAGAGTGAATCTCAGGAGCCGCTCCCCCATCAGACTCAATTCAAATCACCTTATAGGTTTGCATGTTCAAGCACTGATCATTCCCTCTTTGCCTTGTCATAGCATACAATGCACTTTCCTTAAATATTCCCCGACTTTTTGTATGCCTTGCTCATGCCTCCATAGAATACCACTTAAATGTTTGGTATAAGCAAATACCTCTATGTTATCAATTGATATTCTATGTAATATACTCAATGTTATATTTTCAAAAATACATAATGGTTGAAAACTATGTGCGATGCTTACGTATATCATTAAATGATTAAAGAACAAACATCAAAGTTCCGGTCATTCCGCATGTTCACAGAATTAGCCGTATCGCGTTCTCAGCTTCATTCTTTAGAGCACAAAAAAGTAGAAAAGACATCCTGTATCGTATCCATCCAAACACAGCTGTGACGAGCAGATGCAAATTCAAGTTACAAGATCCTTGGCTGTGTCCAACTCATAGTCAGTGTGCAAGATTCGTAGCATGAGATCTCATATTACAAAGCACTTGCTAAAAAGCAATCAGCTTCTAAATGCTTCTTTAAATGAGTTGGTTCTTCAACCCTAAATATATATTGAAATATGCTTTCAGTAGTTTAAAAGTAAAGTGTGTAATTTAATGCAATGATAAAATGCTTTCACGCCAGTTTACTATTTCTGCGGGAGCGCCATTTGTTAGTTGATTTCATAAAACAGGCGTAATTCTGGTTCTCTATTAAAACATTAAGCAGCCCAACAACAACGAAACAAATGGAGGGGCTATCTGTTTGTTTGACCAATTACAGATGAGGGGAGGAAACCTGTTCGAAAACAATCAGAATTGATGTGATACTTGGTGAAGAAATTACACACTTTACCCTTAATTGCGATTCACTGAATTCATCAAAAGAAGAAATATCAAACTGGAAGCTATGGATGCTATTTTGAGAAATTAGCAACTGGTAAGAAAGTTGCTTGTACGTATTGCTCTAATTCTTAATGTTATGCTGTTTAAATGGCATACGACAGTCTGTTATGGACTCAAAAGCCGTACTTCAAGTAAGCTCTGTGAACTACAGCACAATAAACATTTGTAGAGTTGTGTTTCGGCCACCACTGTGTTGCATATGCAGTACTTCCTCCAGCGTAGCTAGTCGGGGTTGAAATCAGTGATTAGGAACAAGCTTGAAAATGGTCTATATGGCGCTCTAGGCTGGCACCCCATCAGAAAGATCATCTGACAGGTATAGTTCTTCCGTTTCTGGTGAATGCCTACGTGTTCACTTGGAGAAGGTACATCCGAGGAAATGATCCGAGGAAATGTAGCGATCCTAGGAGCACGTTTCACCTCCCTCTACATGCTGGCCCAGACGTTTCTGAATTTCTGTCAGATGGTGTTTAAAATATGGTGCAGGTTTTGGACTTTCCTCCCTCTCCACCTCCATCCTCACCTGGCATTCAAAAGAAGAAAACAATTGAAAACCAAGTTATGTATCTTTTAAGATCAGATTGGCACAAAATATTCATAAGTACAAAAGCTGTTACTGGGGCATTGGGAATTGGTCAATGGGGCCAATGGGAACGGGGTAGTACCTTTTCAATGGGAAGGGTCCATATTGGTAACTAAAAGGTACCACCCTTCAAGGTAAATAAGGTAAAAAGGAAGGCACCTCTGACTAGTGACAACTTTTGTTTTTGTGAATTCCATAAAATAACACAAAATGTCAGCAAACAGGTCTGACGTACCCTTTTTAGCCTGCTCCTCTTCTAGCCGCTTTCGTTCATTCTCTATAGCGTCTACTTTTGCTTGGTAAATATCAGCCAGTTCCTTCCAGTGGACCCTGTTGTTGTTCAGGCCATCAAACATGGGAGTGATCTCTTTGTGGAACCTCGAAAATTCCTGAACGAGAAAAGAGGCCTGTTAATGCAAGCTTTCACAAGCCCACCAGAAACTGCCAGCCCATCATTCCCTGTCAGAACATTTAAGTAATGTTGTTTTGACATTCCAGGAGAGGATATTATGGACAGACTCCCCATTTACTGCTTGCACGCATATGTCTGGATTGCGCAAAAACAAAACTGATTCCAGCTTGACAGCAGTGGATGGATTTACCTTGTACACGAACGAGCACACAAAGTCAATGAAACCACACTGCATTTTTGGAAGTTCATCCGACTTGTTCCTGTCCATCATGGGCTGAGAAAAGATTGAAAGGATGTGTATTTTAGTTTTCTGATAGTGCAACTAAAAGCAAAACTAATGTTTTTACACACTTACAATGGGTTGTTGGTCTAGCACAGTCCTCTCCAGGTCTCCCTGCTCCCAGAATTCAGCTGCCACCATAAGAGCCACCTTCGGAAAAGAGCATGTTTAGGTTAAAAGAGCATCTTTTAACCCAATGCTGGATGTGAATAAAGTTGCACCTACTTTGCTCTGGACCTCCCATGGCTTGGTAATGGCAGACAAGTCACACCCAGTCATCATCATGGCCCTGTTTGGAATAAAAACACATGTCTTCAAACTCTCAATTCAGTACGTACATCTCAAAAGTAGGGTTCTGCTGAGAAGTGATGCTTACATAATGATTTCCTTCCTAATGGGATTGTTGGACACGTAGGCAATCGCTTCCTTCTCATCGGTCATTGGTTCGGTGGCATCGACGATCTTCTGGAACATGGTCCTTTTTCTGGGTTGGGGAAGAAAATGAGACCATCATCAGTACAATATGTTCAAGGGTGTCTCTAGGTCAGGGGTGGGGAACCCTGGTCCTCGAGGGCCGCAGTCCTCTAAGTTTTTCATACAACCCTGCTTCATCAAAATGGATACAACAGCCAATCAAATTCTGCACAATCACTAGTTAATTTGAATCAGGTGTGTTTGTGCAGGGAAACATGGAAAGCTTGCAGGATGAGGGCCAAGGTTCCCCACCTTTGCTCTAGGTGAAGGCATGCTCTTGAGCGCTTACTTGAAATACAAGGCCAGGTCAGTCGCAATGATGCAGACATCATGCAAGTGCTGGACTGTCTCAAACTGGCGTTTCTGCAGACTTTGGAAAATGTTAACGCTCTGTAAAAAAATTCAAAAGCCAAAAAATAAAGTTGACCTGGTCGTCACATTAAACTCTGGAGCATTTTGTGTTTTTAATGACATAACAAACCTCATCCGCCATCAGCGTCTTGCTGTAATCAAGATGGTGTCTTTCCAAAATGGAGGAGCCATGGAGTTTGGCCAGTGGTGATGCGCTCCTGCATTGGAAATTGATTGTGAGTAAAATGTCTATTCTGACAATATTGGTAGATAAAATATATATTTATTAAATTACTTTGTCTGGTAGAGATTGTTGGTACCCCTGTGGTCAATGTCGTGACAGAATGCAGCTGCTACCATTGCAAAGGCCTCAAGGTCTGAGTAGTATTTTCTCAGCCTTCCAGTCTTGTGGGAAAGCAGTCAATATTCAGTATTGCAAACCTCTTTGATTGTAAATGACATGATGTTTGGCTTGAAAAACTCACTTGCAAAAGACAGAACATGGTCTGGCCCACGTTAAACCCATGCCTCCAGTTATGGTAGGTGATATCTCTGTAGCCTTTTCGTACAGTGTACATCCACCTTGTCAGGACCTGAAGCATGTATAGTACATGAAGCAAGTAACACTACATGGAAGTCCACAATCTAAAAAATTCTGCTTTAAATATGGACAGAACTAGCAACTGGGTTGTTTTGACCCAGCAGTTGTGTTAAATGTTTAACCCAACCTTCTGGATAGTAACTCAACAGCTGACTTAAAACAACCCAATCTCTGGTTCTGTCCATATATTTCACAGTGCTGGGATGTATTTAACCCAGCGTAACAGTTGGAGTAATTCTTTAGCTAAAGATTTGTTGTCAAACAATTGCATTCATTTTTTTTGTGGAAATCTGCTGAGCTTTCTGTGCGAGTCTGGTAATCACTAATCACCTGCCAAAAATAAACACAGGCTCTAGTAATAAGATGAGTGCTGCTTGGAAATCAACCTTAAGAGGTTGTTGCACTCCATTTAGACTTACAGTATGTGAATGCTGAAGACCATCAACACAGACCTCTTCTGGATTAAATGCACACTAACTTTTAAGGCTGCGAATGTGCAGTGTTGCAGGAAATTTGACCACCTCAATATACACTATATAAAAATAAAGGGAACACTAAAATAACACATCATAAATATGAATGAATTAAATATTCTTATTAAATACTAAATATACTGTCCACTACAAATGAAGTGGAAAAACAAACTACAGGCTGATCCAACTTTGATGTAATATCCTTAAAACAAGTCAAAATGAGTCTCAGTAGTGTGTGTGGCCTCCACATGACACATATGACCTCCCTACAACGCCTGGGCATGCTCCTTTATGAGGTGGAGGACGGTCTCTTGAGGGATCTCCTCTCAGACCTGGACTAAAGCATCCGCCAACTCCTGGACAGTCTGTGGTGCAGCGTGGCATTGGTGGATGGAGCGTCCCAGATGTACTCAATTGGATTTAGGTCTTGGGAACGGGCGGCCAGTCCATAGCATCAATGCCTTGGTCTTGCAGGAACTGCTGACACACTCCAGCCACATGAGGTCTAGCATTGTCTTGCTTTAGGAGGAACCCAAGACCAACCGCACCGGCATATGGTCTCACAAGGTGTCTGAGGATCTCATCTCGGTACCTAATGGAGAGCACATGGAGGCCCTCCAAAGAAATGCCACCCCACACCATTAATGACCCACTGCCAAACCAGTCATGCTGGAGGATGTTGCAGCAGCAGAACCTTCTCTACGGTGTCTCCAGACTCTGTCACGTCTGTCACATGTGCTCAGTGTGAACCTGCTTTCATCTGTGAAGAGCACAGGGCGCCAGAGGCCAATTTGCCAATCTTGGTGATCTCTGGCAAATGCCAAACGTCCTCCACGGTGTTGGGCTGTAAGCACAACCCCCACCTTTGGACGTCGGACCCTCATGCCACCCGTTTGAACTGACACATGCACATTTGTGGCATATAGTGGTCCTGCTGCTGGGTTGTTGCCCTCCTACAGCCTCCTCCATGTCTCCTGATGTACTGGCCTGTCTCCTGGTAGCGCCTCTATGCTCTGGACACTACGCTGACAGACACAGCAAACCTTCTTGCCACAGCTCGCATTGATGTGCCATCCTGGATGAGCTGCACTACCTGAGCCACTTGTGTGGCTTGTAGACTCATGCTACCACTAGAGTGTCTTCCATTTGCACAACAGCATATGAAATTGATTGTCAATCAGTGTTGCTTCCTAAGAGGGCAGTTTGATTTCACAGAAGTGTGATTGACTTGGAGTTACATTGTGTTGTTTAAGTGTTCCCTTAATTTTTTTTGAGCAGTGTATTATTGTGGGAAATGATCGTAAAGTCCAGTCTCACCTCTGCTGGCACTTTGAACTTCTCCACCACACCGAGTTCAAAGAAGCAGCGAATGCCAAACTTGATAAGGTCAAGCTCAGTGACAGGCAAGTCACTAAAACTAAATAATAGCAGATCGACATCTTTGGCTTCTGGAATGTTGGATCTCTGTGTATTAAATATATATTTGAAACGTCAACCTTCATGTTCAACATTTAATAAATAATATATTCACTATAAATATATTGATTCTGGGTTAAAAAAAAAAAAAAAGTCATACCAAGAGTTTGTACATTTCTTTCTGGTCACAGTCCTCAGGAATCATGTCAAACTTCTCCTTCGTGTTCTAACACATTAAAAAATGATTAGTTAACATAATAAAGACAAAGCATAAGCTTGAATGGCGCCTCACCAGAATCTCTTGGATTTGTGCTGGGGTGGCTTTGGTCTGATACATGACCATTTCTGCTGCAATCTCTCTTCTCCACTCAGTTCGATTCAGTTTGTCATACGTGTCGCAATTCAGTACAGACCATCCTAGAAACTGTGTCAGGGCCTAAAACAAAGTCAGAAAAAAACATTAGTTTTGCAGCACAAGATGGAGCCAAAATGGATAGCGACCGTTTAACGACTCACTTCAGTAATTTGTTCATCCTGCTCTTCGAATGGCTTGCCATCTTTTCGATTGAAGAAAGTGGCAACACCCACGATTTCTTCTTTCTTGTTGACAATGGGAAGGGACAGGACGTTTTTGATGACGAAACCCGACTCATCCACAGCTTCTTTCTGAAGAGAGAGGCAGTTAAAAAATATGATTGCATTTACCTTGCCAATAAACTAATCAAAATAGTGACTAAAATAAAGTGTTTTCTGTCTCATTTTGAAGGGTACAGGTTAGTGGCTATTTCAGGTGTGGATCAGTATGAGCTCTGAGAGGGTTTATCCTGGAACGGATTACAGTACCTGGAATGTAAAGTATTCATCAGCAGCGACATTCATCATGTTACAAATCTGGAGAAAGAAAAATAAAGCAAGATTTGCCTCAGTCAACAATAATACAGCAAACATTTAGTGGCTCATTTAACTTAGGCTAAGTTTAGGTTAAATTTCTTAAACATAATTTTTGAATACCATACTATTACTGTTTCATAATATTGTATTTTAAGAAAATACTTTGGACTTACAAAGCCATTTTCAGCCACATAGGTGGGGAGGCCGCTAACAAGTGCCCAGTGGTCTACAGGAGGTGTCCTAGAAAAAGAAAAAGTGCTATAGTATGCTACGTGGGCAAAAGTATGTGGACATCTCAAACACTATACCTGGCTATTTTATAACATCTGTTGAACTGCTTGATAATGCAAATATCTGATCAGTCAAGCAACTTAATTTATTTAGGCATAGACGTGGTCAGATGATCTGCTGAAGTTCAAACTTCAAGCATCAGAATGGGGAAGAAAAATAAAAGTGGCTTTGAATGTGCTATTGGTGCCAGTTGGGCTGGTCTGAGTATTTCAGATCTACTGGGATACTGGTTAGAATGCTAACCTGATTTTACCAAGTGCAACAACATTGTGATTAACCACTCAGATTTGAAGAAACAGTGTGGGCTTACAATCAGTGTTTGGTGCTTGTACATCAGTGTATCTAGAATTAAACATTTTAGGCATTATGGGTAAGCTTAGGTTTAGGTGTAGAGATGGTCAAGATTGACTATTTATAAAATGTTGTTCCAGGGTCAACCAAATATGTTGACCTAGGGACACGTTGAACTTGGCAAAATCAGGACATCAGGACAATCAGGTCCAAAAGACAGAAGATATCCAGTGAGCAGCAGTTCTGTGGGCAAGAAGTTTGCCTGGTGTCTCAGTTTCTGCTGTGACATCTAGATAGTAGGGTCAAAATTTGGCA
The DNA here is from genome assembly GCA_032357445.1 of Enteromius radiatus. Taxonomy (NCBI): domain Eukaryota; kingdom Metazoa; phylum Chordata; class Actinopteri; order Cypriniformes; family Cyprinidae; genus Enteromius; species Enteromius radiatus. The sequence goes on along the minus strand of JAUCMS010000019.1, from coordinate 409,082 downwards.
TGGATCTATCCATCTATCTGTTATTAATGAGTCAGGCTGTTCCTGCTGGTGTAATGGTGTGGGGGGGTATTTTTTTTGCCAAATTATGGTTCCTTAGCACCAAGTGAGTATCATTTTAACACCACAACCTACCTGAGTATTGTTGCTGACCACGTCTATCCCTATCTATGACCACAGTGTACTATCTTGTGGTGGCTACCTCCAACAGGATAACGTGCCATGCCACAAAGCACAAACCAGCTCAAACTGGTTTCATAACCTCATGTGAAAATGAGTTCACTATACTCAGATGGGCTCCACAGTCAGTAGATATCAATACAATAGAGTATGTTTGGGATGTGGTGAAATGAGAGTTTCCGGCACATCTGATGCTGTCATCTGAACAGGTAAGCTGTACCTAATAAAGTTGCTGGTGAGTGTTTAGAATTTCATTAGCAGAATGTTGAATTGAGAATTGATGAGCTTTTTTTATAGAACCTTGTGGCACTATAAAGAACCTTTTGTGCAGCTGAGAGGATTCCATGGATGTTAAAGATTTCTCATGGAACCACAGATGCCAATAAATCACCTTTACACTTAAGAGTGAAAGGTGTTTGTTGGGGTTCAAAATCTGTTAATTTGTCTTCACACACATTACTAGAATAGTCAAACCTATTAGAAAATTCCATATTGTGTACTGTATGAGGTAGAATATGACTTACAACATTAGAGTTTTTACAGTATTTGTGCAAAAATATGCTTACGGTATGACTTTGATCTCTTCTTTGCCTTCTAAGAGATAATCGATGATCTTGTAGAAGTTAATTTCCTGTGAGAAGATATAAGTTGTTATAATAATACTAGACAACAACACTGGCTTGTTTACTGAAGAGAAACGAATCTGTTACCCTGCCGTCAGGGGTCTTTGGGCCTTTGTATGGCTCTACGTCTCCCAATTTAACTGGCCACTCATCGTAGAACTCCTAAACAGTCAAAGCAATGTTGAGTGTTCTCATAAACTGCTTATCAATGACCAGATGATCACCATACTGTATGTCTCAAACCTTTTCTTTGGTCATGTCCAGAAGGCCGACAGAGTACCTCTCGCACTGGAGATAGGTCCTTACGGTGTACAGGGCCTTGTGAAACTGGCGCTCAATGTCCGTCAACTCTTCAAACACTTTGCTCGCAGACCATAGAAGAACCTGTGGCAGTTAAAGAGTTAAAGATCCCAGATCAAATATGTTGTAGTCAAACAAGTGTATTAGTCCGTAGCATTACCTGGCTTCTTCTAGATTCCACGTTATACATGTATGTGGTGTTATGCTGTAGGGCGATGACTGTGGCGAAAGTGATGTACTTGGAGAAGAGCTGAAAAACATCAGATTGAAGGTCAGCATCACTTGATTTTTTCATTGTTACAGCTGTAAGCCCATCGCGGATGTTTTAAAAAGATTTTCACATTGATATTACATTTCAGATACTCACATCTTCATCCGCTTTGGAGAATTCATTTCCGCCCACTTTGTTTAGCACCATGACCACACCAAGTGGGTCTTTTCCATTCATGAGAGGGGCAGCCATCATGTTTTTAGTGGTGTATCCTGTCTGCTTGTCCACAAAATCACTGAATTTGGGATTCTAAGGAGCAAATGCATTCGTTAATGTTCCATACAGCCACGTCATGAAATATAAATGCTTAGCTCATACAAAATATATATTCATCCCTAAACCATTTTAGCCAGTATGCCATATTTGGAGATAAAGATGAATTAAAAATCATTATAGAATTATGTTAAACTAGTTCTCAGGGTATTGTTTGTTTACAATTTAAATGCTTATGAAAAGATAAATGTGATTTTTTTTTTTACATAGGCATTTTATATATATATATATATATATGTTTTTTTTGTAATGTTAATACGTATTTTAAAACTTAAAGGTGCCATAGAATGCATTGAGAGAATATTTTAAATTGTTGTCTGATATGTACATAGAAGGTATGTAGCT
>JAUCMS010000019.1:355880-367360 GCA_032357445.1 Enteromius radiatus | reverse complement strand
CATGCATTGTGAGCTGTAAGGTCTTATATAGACAGGTGTGTGGCTTTCCTAATCAAGTCCAGTCAGTATAATCAAACTCAGCTGGACTCAAATGAAGGTGTAGAACCATCTCAAGGATGATCAGAAGAAATGAACAGCACCCGAGTTAAATATGAGTGTCATTCACAGTCAGAATACTTAGGACCATGTGATATTTCAGTTTTCCTTTTTTAATAAATCTGCAAAAATGTCAACAATTCAATATGGGGTGCTGTGTGTACATTAATGAAGGTAAAAAAACAAATTAAATGATTTTAGCAAATGGTTGCAACATATAGAGTGAAAAATCTAAGAGGGTCTGAATACTTTCCATACCCACTGTATATTTTTAGTAATAAAAACTGACCAAAGTGGAAAATAGAGTTTAGTTTTACTACACTTATACAAAAATTAAACAATATATAGAATATTAAGGCTCTAATGCACACCACCAGTATAGATGCGTGCATTGCAAGAGCTACGTTACATATATAGTAGTGGTGTCCTATTTCTTAGGGAATTTTTTTCACCCTTATCAATAAATTGGGATTGCGCCAAAATTAGCATTCTCAGGCTCACCAAAATACAGTTTATAGCAGAAACCGGATATGTGAACATAATTTCTAACTAGAAATACGAAAAGACGACAAAAAGTAGCTATACCTGCTCCAGTGGGTCCATAGGCAAAGACACTGGCGTTCTGACCATTAAGGATGTGGGGGAGGATGGGCTTGACAGAGGTCAGAAACACCTCCTGCTGTGTGGTCTGTTCACCATGAAACGCATCGAACCTACAATCAAATATACACTCTTACATACAAATGAAATCAGTCGATGCACACAAATAAATAAAAATGGTATAATTCACAGAGCTCCAAGACAATAATAGTGAACATATTTAGGTCATAAACTTAATGTGTTTATAACCATTTTATAAGCTCAATGTGGCTGACAAATTGAGGATAAAAGAAGAAAAAGGACCTGACTTGTTAGTTCAAATGTGTGCTAGCTTTCATAAAATTTTAAAATATGCCCTCACAAATAAAAATAACAGAATTAATTCCACAGGATAAATGAAGACAGATACTGATAAATATAGCTGTATTACATTATTTTCAAAATGAACCTAAACAATCTGAAATCTTACTTGGGGAAAAACAGTCATAAATAGTAAATGCCTCCTTCAACAATGTATAAAAGAGTGGTTTCTATGTGTATCTCTCCCTGAACATCCAAACAGGCACTTTCAGCCAGTGGATTTTAGTTGAAGAGAAGCATGATATCAGCACCAGCTACCAAATCATGATCTACTGCACTGAGACCATGACCTGCAAAAGTGCTTAATATTGAAGGATAGACGACGAGAGAGGCATGAAGCAGAGGCACTACAAACACGAAGAGTGCAAACTACAAGAAATATGACTGACTGGTATTGCAGGGTCTCAGTGGCGTTCCTCCAGTTGATGATCTCCAGCTTTTGTGGGCCCAGACCCCTGACACAGGGTCCCTCTCCCTTCTCATCCTGCTTGTCCATGTAGGGTCTGAGCCGAACCGCCACACGAACCCGAGAGGTCCGTTTGGATCCAGGAGCAGCATCGTTCACAGCAACACGCTGCGCCATATCTGAGATCAACCATTACATACCCGCCATCAAACTTACTAACGTAAATAATACACCAATACATAGCCTCGAAGCATGATAAATAAACGCAGTATTAATATAAAACTAATAAAAACAGCAATGTATATCGTTTGGGTGAGTTTAGAATGTGCTTATTAACTCTGTACTGCCGCGAAGTTAAAGCGATGACGTGCTTCCTATTTAAAAAGCAAAACACGCATTCTACGTGAATAGTAAGATTATATTACACTTACCTATTGTGTGGTACAACTATTAACACACGTCTCGGTTTATGCAGTCTGCTCTCCGGCAAACGTAAAAAGTGTTTTGATGAACAAACTTGATTCAATGCATCACATCTCAGTAAACTCCTCAACAATTGCGCCTACCGCTGCTGCCAGCACGGTTATTTTCAAAAGATTAAAACTCCGCCCCATTCACTGGATTTAACCAATCAACACACGCGAATCCAGGAGCCCTCCTTCTTCTTTGAAATGTTCACGGAAGAAACAGACGCGTTGTATTGCCATCATTCGGCAGAATAGCGGAATAACACAGGATATCTTTTGATACGATATCAAACACAACAATCTTTAATTTTTTAAAAATATCTTTAATATACAAAAATATAATCATCCATTTAAAATCCACCCCAGCCACTTAAAACTTCATATCCACAATTAGTTTCTCACAGTTGATCTACAAGTGGTTCTATTTGCAAAACATACGATTTTTAATTGGTTTACTTTAAATTCAATATAAATTTGCAGCATATGACACATGATTTAAGTATGAGAACTAAGCTGGAACCTTTTAATAGCTACAAATCATTACAGGCACAATACAAATAAAGAAACAAGTGAATAACAATGAAGCATTAATTTATAAAAGAGTTACTTTATTAAAAGCTTGCTTACTTGGGGTAATGTACAGCATAAATATGCCTTTTCCACACACACACACACACACACACACACACACATACACACACAGCTTCAAACATCTTACAATTTACTTCATGAGTGTGCCAATTTTCATAAAATATTAATGCTTAATCTATGTGCAAATTCAGATTCTATATTTTGGTACCAAAAAAACTAAAATATTGTGCCTTTAAAGACAATGTACAAGTCTTACAACTTAACATTTCCCATTTACAATAACAGGCCTGCAGTATTTTCTTTGTAAAGTTCTATGTTACAGATGCAAGTATTAAAGAATAATAATAATAATCATATTATATTAAAATTGACACCTAAACATGTTGTAATTTAATATTATTTGCTTATTATGACATTGCAAATGAAAAAAAACTTGCAGTGTTTTTCACAAACCCACAGAAAGACAAAAGACCACAGGAAAGCAAAGTTAAACTAAATTATTACTTAACTGACCTGCTCTTTCCATAGCTAGAAAAACCAGAAATAGCTGAAAACTGTTTAAAAAGAAAGATCATTGATATTCTTACATAACTTCCTGTTATACAGCTCTCTTTAAGTCTAAAATTGTAATTATTTTAAACTACATTTTAGCTATACAGCTTTAAAATGTGCATTGCCCTTAAAAGCCAACATTTAAACTGCTTATGTAAAACGTTTCAGTGATATTAATATATTAATGATGGATGCTACTGCTCTAGATTTCTGTAGCATCTCTATTCACAACCTGCTGCAAAATGTGCTTTTCTTCACAGATCTGTCACATACGGTTCCTTTACCGCACTGAAATCAGCTTTTCACCTTCATCTTCAACATCTGAATGGGTTTTGCATTCAGTGCAAGTTCATGTAAATCACATGTGGAAGATTGACTCAAATTCATTGAGCAAGAATTCTACAATCTGGTTCTGGAAAACCATGTAAGTGGTGATGTTCGCCGTCTCCTCCTCGGGTTTGAGTAACGTTGGGCCGAAAACGATAGCCACGTTCTGCACAGTCATTCTGTTCTCATCACCGTGTTGAATAACCCTGAAAGAAAGACACATTCTGTCGATACATACTCTATTATGTTTATAAAAGTACGTAAACAAATGTATTTAAAATATACGACGTACTTGCGTAAATGGCTGAACAGGGCCTCCATTGTGTCACGGTTGGGTGGCGGCAAAGACCGTACCACATTTCGCATGTGCGCTATTTTACTGTAATAATCAGGGATTTCTGTATCAAAGCACAAGAAAAAAAATTATCCTTCTTTATGGATAAATAGATAGATAGATCCACAACAAATTGTTTAATCAACAGTATTTGAGGCAAAATCATGAAAATGTTTCTATTTTGCATTTTTAGTGTTTATTTTTAGCTACAAATGATATCAGCATAATTAAATCTGCATAATAAATTAAATAAAAATTAATAAAATTATCAATATTATTAAATGAGTAATAAAATATTATTATTGCAGAATCAAAAGAGAAAAAAAATGTGTAGTGTTTTTTCACTACAAATTATATTATCAGCATAACAATTATATTCAATAAAAAATATCAATATTGAGTAAAACTAAAAAAATATAAATCATGAAAATTGTAGTTTAATACAACACTATAATATTACACTGTTACACTAGTATTCATACACTATTTTTACTACAAATGTGTATTATCAGCATAATAATTTGAGCGAAGAACTGAAATATTATCAGATTTCAGAAAGTCTTAGTCTTTCTCTTGCTTTCGTAAGCAGCACTTGAGCTGCATAAACTCCCCAAGTCTGTGTTAAATCTGATAAACATTATCTATTTTAATTCAAGAATCAAAGTAAGGACTTTTGACAAAAGTGTTCACAAATATCAGTGTCTTCAATGTGCTTCTATTTAGCTGTTGAAAAACCCACACTGGAAAGTCCTACTCTCGTGTTTCTATGTACAATCTATTCAACCGTGATCTTACTGATGCCACTGATGAATTCATTGAAGAGATTGTAAGGGAAGAGAGGCTCCTGCAGCTCTCTGAAGAAGAGCTTCAGCGCTCCTGTGATCACATGGATGTCCCAGTTCCCCTCCTCCAGGTCCAGATCCTCTGGAGAAACACACAGTGTCAGTCAGACTCGAGCTAAACTGTCAATAGGACACAGTCAATGTAAGTGGAAATGTCAAAGGTCAAGGAAAATCATTACTGACCAAATCTAAAAAAAAAAAAAAAACCAGAATGTGATTATCCCCTCTCACAAGAATTCAGTTTCTAGTGTTAGCTTTAAATATTAAGTTATGTCTCGTAGAAAACAAATAGCACAATATCTCCCACATGATCCATAGTATAAACTGTCCATGACAAATTAAGCACCAACAAGTTTAATACTTAAAGTTGCAGCTCTTAGTGAAACGCAGATGTAAAAGTGTATTAGTGAAGAAAAAAAGAGCTGATGAAGTGTAAAATGCATACTGATGAATTTTACCGTGATCTGCTTTGAAACGCAGTTTCTGGATGACCGCCAAATTCCCACTAACTCTGTAGAGTCCATCGATCCCCAGACCTGATGGATAACAACAATAAAAATCAGTTCAGGAAGATGTATTAAACAGCTGCGCTTTTAGGTTATTTTCATATTCGCATAAAATGCTTGTTATATGGATGTGAAAACCTAACCTGATCTGAATTTTTGTTTTGACGGAGGACAGTTTCAACACAGTCTCGTGATCAATTCGTACGTATTCAAATGAGGTGGCAGATTCGTGCAAATTCATACAACCTCACTTATACGATTTTCTAAACCCCAGTGACGTGTAGGTTTAGGGGCGGGGTTAGGTGTAGGTCATTCGTATGAATTGGTCAAATACATACGATTTTGTAAATCGTAGTGAGGTCATAGGAATTTGTATGAATCAGCCACCTTGTAAAATGTGTATGAATTGCTGCGAGACTGGAGTGGAAGATTTCGGAGGCAGTGTGTAAATGTTAAATTTCCAATTTAAAAATAAATATAAAATAAAACAGAAACTAGAATAAAAAACTTGTCTTATTTTCTTCTTATTTTGATCAAATGTAAAGTCGAATTTGATCCAGCAGCAGCATGTATGATTCACTAAATATGTGTGTTTTTACCAGAGGTTATAACAAATTGTGATGTCAGTGGCTCCGAATTGTCAAAACACTTCTTAAAATGCTTCTTAAAAAGTCAAACCTGATACGTTTTTTTTTCCCATGGATGAAAGTTTTCAGAGGCAGTTTGTAAACTAATGATTGCCACAATGTGAGGTCGTATTTATTTTTCAACGTGCAAAAATGTCGGACAAAAAATTGTGTGCAATGACCTTGGCAGCGCTTGTCAATGTCAAAATGATCAAGATGGGCAATCAAATGAAAGTAGGAGGACTGTGAGGTCGGATATAAGTAACTAAATATTTAATACCTGACAACTATCATAGTACTGTTAAACATTGCACAGCAATATCCAGTGATGAAAATCCTTTAATTATTCACTTAAAAAAAAAACAATATAATATATGAAATTAAACACCTCTTTTCTCTACTGCCCGGATGCATTTCTCCACAAAGCTGGGCACTCTTGTCTTTTCTTGGCTGCAAAGATTGTGCAAGTGACACCCGAATACATTTTCTGTGGAAAAAGGTTTAAAGGTTTCACATTAGAATCATTTTTCACCATAAATCTTCTGTGATAGCAGTAAATGGATGAGGGAAAGCGGTGGGCGACCTCTGATATATCCCTTGTCTTTGACCGACTGCAAGGTGGGCCGCTTGAGGAGAAACTTCTTCAGTTTGGTACGGACCTTCTTCTGATCTGCTTCAGTGGAACTGGATGAAGGGTGACGGGTTGCTAATGAACAGAAAGAGGCAGAATCATTTCTCCATCCTCTACTGTGCATTTTCTTTTTGAAACATTTGTAGTACCTTTAGTTTTTTTATTAATGGATCAAATTTACTGTAATAATTATTTTACACTGATTTTGCTAAAACGGACATTTTCCAAAATATCTTTTGTGTGTAACAGAAGAAAGAAAGTAATTAATGATTGGAATAACTTTCCTTTAAGCCTCTGGTGGTCTTTAATAACTTTTAAACTAAAAAAAGCTGACTTTTCGATTTTTTTTAAAATGTTTTGATCATTGCAATAGTACCAAACTTGCTAAATAAACACACATAAACAGAAAAGTTTAAATAATTAGTTAAAGTTACAGTGATGACCACCATGTTAAATTGGAAATGGGAATTATACAAAACTATAAAACCGATCATTTAGAGGTCCATGGTATTACATTTCCTTTATTTCTCCTAATAGCCTTCCTCTTAAGGATTTTAAATATCTTTGTTCTGCTTCTTTTTTTATTATTATTATTTAAATAAATGCTGTATAAGTTAAATATGAATATCGTCCAGCACCATGAAATCCCTTAAAATACAACAGTATTAAAGAATAAATATTACTGAAGCAAAATATGATGCATTACTTTCATTAGAAAATAAAAAGTTGCACTTATTATGTTTCTACCAGAGGGTTAGAGATCATTTGAAGCACTACCATTGCTCATAGTTCTTTTGTCGAAAGGTTTGTCCTCTCTGTCTAAGCTTGAGGACTTGTCAATGACTTCCTCCTCCTCCTCAGAGTGGTGCGCTTCCGGCTCCTGATGCAGATCCTGGACCAGAGCATCGCAGAAACACACAATTGTAGATTACTCAAAAAAAAAAAAAAAACAGTCAGTTTTTGTCAGTGCTCATTTCTGCACTCACCAGCTGGCGTATGGTATCTGTGATGATTTTATACCAGTCGGCGATGATGCTCTCGGTGTCGTACTGGATCAGGTACTCCACGCCAGTCCGGCTCTTGAGCTGAACGAACAAACGCAGGTGGAACGTCAGGAAAACACACAAATGAAGGATACAGAATGATCATCCAGCAAGATCCATACCTCCAAGACATTTTTCTTGCTTGATTTTTCCTTGCCTGCCTTGTTAATTGTTGCCCCTTTCAGTTCCACTCTAAATTCTGGCACTATCTGATTTGTTTTACCCTACAAAATATTAAACACATTTAGTGTTGTGAGACGAAAAATGAAATATTGCAACCTCCACATTCGGGGGTTTGTTACGCACTGATGCTCCAGCTGGTGATTTTGGATCCTTATGGAAGGTCAGTATTCCTCCATGAAGAACCGTCCAGGAATTACTCCAGTTCTTCCTGTGGGATGATTGGTCAAATTTATACTTTTACAAATAAACATCCCACTGGTGAATGTTAGAACAGAAAAGCAATATATTACAATAACAATGTTATTCATGTCAGTTTATTAATTATGATGCATTATGATGTTGAAATTTCTAGTAAGTGAGATTGATAAACACTTTTTGAGTTATTTTCATATTAATGTTTTATAATGTTAGCTATTTGAACCTTGTTGTAAAGTGTTACCATTTTCACCAATATAGTAAGAGCTACTTTCACCACTGGTTTAAGTTCATGTCGGCTAACGTTACCTAATTTTCTTCCCGTTTTCAGACACCTTAGTTTTGTTCAGGATTCCAGCCTTCTCCAAGTTCGAAACCTAAAATTAAATGAAATTATTTTGTTAATACAGCCTCTCTGTATGTAAAAACTTACAGGATAGTGTCTGACATCATGAAAGTAAAGTAAAGTAAGAAAATGTAGATTACTGCTTAGCTGTTTTACCCTTTTAAGTTTAGTAGTGATTTGGCAGCTAATCATTTAACACTTTAAAATGCACATACAGTATAATTAAATCACAAGCATCCACAGATAAGAAGTGTTTTCAAGCACAATGTCAAGAGTGTTTTGAGCTAAAACCGCGAAACCATGGTAAAACTCAACATTATATGCTGTTTTGTCATATTTAGCAGTTTAGAGCTGGCTGCTAACGTCATATTTTACTTCATATTTTGTATATGTGGATAAAATTGGACATACTTATATATACAACATTATATAAAGAGCTGTGTAACAATATATCCACACTTTGAGATAGACAAAATATCACAGATGATATTTGCTAGTACAATATATATGCTTATATACACTGTAAAAATGTAGTAATTGGAGTACATTCATGTTCAATGCAATGCGTTATTTGCTGTTTCTGTGTAATTAATAGTAGTTTGAACAGTAATGATAATACTATTGTTATTTGATATTTCCCATAGTTATTAATAATCAATTTAATGCAACATTAAGATATTTTAAAGAGTAGTATTGTACTACCATAATAAATAAATGGATAAATAAAAAAAAAACAAGGCACTGCCATGATATCGTGCCCAAAACCCATGGTATGGCGTATCATACATTTGGTACATATATATTTGAGAAGGCAGCAGCAATCAGGCTTTAAGTCTCACTAGTCACCATCAGGGGTCAGTGTGGAGAAATAGTATTTCATGCACGAAACTATCTGCGATTTCCATATCAGATGTTTTCTTACCTCAGATGTTTACAGTGAGTATTAGAGATATGTTTAGGGTGTACAGACAGTTTAAAATGAATTGTTGTTGTCATTCTTGTAGTCATAATCAGAAACTTTTGATTAGACATCGCTACACAAGTCCTAACCTGCATAAATACTTTTATTCAGCATGCATTGTGTAACTGTATAATTATATTCACCTGGCATACTGGCATTGCTAAACGCAACACTTACCATAGAAAAGAGAGAAAAAAACACTTCAATAATGATATGGCATGTCTACTCATCAGCTCACAGGATTTTAGCTATAATTCATGCCAGTAACCACATTGTGAGCGTAAAATGATCATATGAATAATGCTTAAAGATGATGCCTTCATTAATGTATGTTGCTGTAAAATTTACATCCAAATGTATCCAAATGTTTGATGTGGAGTCTTACATTATGTGGCATCTCAAGAGAGCTGTAGGTGTCATTCTCTAGTGTATGCTGAGGATATGATGAGTGGCTTTTCTGTTAAAAGAAAATAACATGCAAATCAGTACAGTAATTTACTAGAAACTGAAAAAAGAAAGTAGTTTTATTACACAGCTGCAGTCTTTTGTTTTCATTGCATTAGTAAACACCTACAGTACAGCGGTATTTTAGTGCCATGTTAAAAAAAAATCTAAATTGATGAGATAAAAGTCATAATATTTAGAGAATAAAGTCAAAATATGATGAGAATAAAGTTGAAATAATGAGAATAATGAGAGAGAGTCCATTTTAATGACTCACAGAAACAGTTTATGATATTTGAATATGATATTTATTAATAGACTGAACAGGATAACTTAATCTTAATATCAGCTCACACACCCAATCATCAACATTTCTTTGAGGGCCGTAGTTCTCTTATTTACCTCTTTTTAATACATGACAAATACATGTGGATTATAAGCAGAAATCATACCATGTGTCATACACATGTGGCAGTATGCTTGTAAATAATATTTCACATCTTTGATAGCATTTGTTATTTATATAAACTCAAAATACAGAGAAGACCATTTAACTTTGGAAAGATACATTATCAGTGCACAACTAATTTTTTCCATTGCACACCACTAAGTCAAACACTGATTTTAATCATGGATCAGTTGAGCGAAAAGGAAAAATGTTGAGTTTATGCTTGCATATTAAAATAATAGGGTCTAAAATACTGAGTGGGTAGGAGGGATGTAAATAGAGCAGAGTCTCAGGTGCATTCTAGAGCCTATTTAAGAAACACGGTCACTAAGGACACGGCAGAAGGATCAGGTGTGCATCAGATGCATCAGGGCATCACTCTTTGTTTATGAGTGTGGGTGAGCTGCTGGATCAACTCAACGCATGCGGTGGTAGAAATTGAAAGGAAATGTGAGTACGTACATCTTCGTGGTATCCTGCACTGTTCCTCCAGGTCTGCTTGGATCCCATTATATCCTGTTCAACTGAGGCACCATTTCGCACTGCATACGGTCCTGGACTTACAGAGTACTATAAATGTGAGAGAGAAACTGTATTCAGAAATGGTACTTTTATTATTTACACTGCACATAAATTGTTATTGGTTTAATTAAGTTAAATCGAATAGCCTTTCCTCAGTGAAAATTCGAAAAGTAAATCCTACATAGTTTTTCCCTTAGTGTATTAATGGCCACCCAATTTTACAAAAGGAAACCAGCAACATAGACGTTCTGCCAAATATATAAATTAGTGTTTTTAATCCATATAGAAAATTATTTGGGTTCAGACCACCTTGAAAAAGTAAGCCCCAGTTTCACTCATTTTCAGGTGAACTATCCCTTTAGGACAGTGCTTTTCAGAAATCTTTCAAAGAATAATTATGATTAAACAAAAAAATAAAAATAAAAATCAAGATACAACATGATTTTGAGACTTTGGATAAGTTAGGCCATGCCCATTTTTATATATTTTATGAACATTCATTTTACTAGTTATACCAGCTCTAAAAATTACTGACAGGTATAAACTGTGAGCAAATTAAAAAAAAAAAAAATGTCTTATCCCTCATGTCATACCAAATCTGTATGATTTTCTTTTACTGAACACAAGTGAAGAAATTTCGAAGAATGTCTGGCAACCAAACTGTTTCGGTTCTCTTTGATTTTTCCATCGTATAGACCAAAAATACTATGGAACTCAAAAAGAATAGTTATTTTTAAAGTTTTAGAGTAGAAACAAAACCATACAGGTTTGAAATGACACATGGGTTAGTAAATGATAGTAGACTGGTGGGTTTTGGACACAAATGTTAAATATCACTTCTTTAAAGGTGCCATAGAATGCATTGAGAGAATATTTTAAATAGTTGTCTGATATGTACATAGAAGTATGTAGCTTAGGTAAGAGGAAAAAATGCCCAGAAAGGGTTTTACAGGTCCATTTACAACCCTAGAATTTGACCCTAGAATGAAACAGTCTGTTT
>JAUCMS010000019.1:343955-355780 GCA_032357445.1 Enteromius radiatus | reverse complement strand
TATGTCCATGTACTGAACTCTTATTATTCAACCATGCCAAGCTCAATTCAGTTTTCCATTCTATGGCACCTTTAAGATCTGTTAACTTATATAATATGATTATAACAATAACTCTAAAGTTTTAACAATAATCATATAATCAGACGATATCTCTGAAATCAGACCTATTTTTTCCAGCTGATGAACAATAAAAACATCAACTGCATAAACGTATAAAGCACAAAACATGCATAGTCATCATTCTTGGTTTATACAGGCCTTCAGGTGGAGAACATCTGAAAACTTGTCCAATATGTTCTCATTGTACCTCAGGTAAGTTCCACTGGGACTTGCTGCCGTCTTGAAGGTAGTAGTACGTCCGTCCTCGATCATCTAGCGACTTGATCCACTGTCAACAAGACGCTTCATTAAGCTCACCAAATTACAAAACTAGCCTACAGCCATACTATCATACACCTCACTAATAATAGCAAGCTAATCAGCTCAAATTATAAGTAAGCCAAGGACATGACGAGGGTCCTGTACTGCACCTGTTCCTGCGTGTAGTCGCTCGTGAAGACCCAAGCCCCTTCAGGGTTGATGCTGAGGGTCCAACCTGGTGGGATGCTCTGATCCAGACTGGCCCTGGGGAGTGAGACCTTCTTCACATGAATCAAGGAATACTCTGATGGCAATGAGAGAGGAGATGCTTCCTCCTCCAGATCTGGAGATGCTGGGTAGTCCTCCTCAGGAAGCGGTGGCTAAGACAATTAAAATATTATTAATTATTATTATTAGCTTCAGTTTAAATATGAAAGTTATATTTTTAATCTTATTTGTATATGTGGTTTTTAAATTAATTAAATACATTTCATAATTTCACAAATACATTTTCATAATAATTTTTCAAAATGGAAATAAAACTTATAATTATATATATATATATATATATATATATATTATATTTTATATAATTATATATAAAAAATATAATTGCAATTTATTTATTGCATTATTTTGATTATTTTTATTTGTATCATTACTACATGTTTAAATTTAAATTATACAAAATATTTTTTATAAATAACAAATAATTTACTATTAGGAAACAATTGATAAAATCTAAGAAGAAATAAATTGTAAAAAAGCAATAAAATAGGCCAAATCAACAAAAATGATGATGAATAATAAAAAAAAATGTAGTAAAAAAAAATGCAATGAATAAATTGCCCAGAAAGACCTGTATATGCAATGTGATTTTACATTTTAAATATTTAAAAAAATGTTTGAAAAATATTATTTAAAATGTTCAAGACCCCATGATTTTGAAAAAAAAAAACAAAATATATATATATATATGGTTTAATAACCATTGATACCAAGAACGATAAATATAACCATAACTATAAAATCATTTATATGATATACTAAACATAATTTCCAGATTGACAGTATGAGATTTGATCCAAAGATGACTTATAATTATTAAAAATAAGACCAAGCAAGCAATAAAATAAGCCAAATCAACTTAAATACCAAAACCAGCTAATATAAATGACAAAAAAAATGGTCAAAAATGTAGGAGAAATTTATAAAGCTTGATTTCTAGATGTTATGTAAAGTTATGTACAGTATATTAATCTTTTTTAAGTCTATTCTAAAATATAAATGGTAAAAAATATTTTCAACTCCAAAAGGTGGCGAACTCCGGTCCTGGAGAGCCGCAGCCCTGCAGAGTTCAGCTCCTACCCTAATTAAAACTCACCTGTCTGTATCTTCTGTTATCATTCAGACCTTGATTAGCTCGTTCAGGTGTGTTTGATTAGGGCTCTGCAGGGCTGCAGCTCTCCAGGACCGGAGTTCGCCACCCCTGGTCTATATGCACACAAATGCCATAATATGATAACATAAATCCTTCTTACCGGGCAATCTTCCAGAAACTGCCCTGGTGAGGTGATGTCCTCTGGAGGATCCCACGAACTCTGACCCGACATGGGGTTAAAGAAGTAATGCCTGCCGGTATTCTCATCCAGCACCTTCTCCCAATCCGAGCTCCACCTCTGAGGAGAAGGGACTAGGGGTGAGCCGATGGGAGACTGGGGGAACGAGGGAGGAGAACGGGTCTCCTCCGTCCCCACTGACGAATCCATGGAGCAGCTGAGCGGATACTCCCAGGTGGAGCGGCCTGTAGAGGGGTGGTAGTAGTAATCTTGCCCGCTCTGGTCGTCAGTATGGATCTCCCATCCCGCAGAGTCTAAAAGAAGAGTATCGGGAGGGTCCGGGAACTCCTGTGATGGAAAAGTGACGGTACTGGAGGGATCAGGGCTTCTCCGACGCACACGGGGGAGGTTCACGTACACCGCCGTGAGAGCGCTGTCATTCTCTACCTGATGGACAAAAATGACAGGGACTTTCAGACTTGATGCAAAAGACACTTAAATATGATGCTCTCTTTGAAAAGAGCCCATTTTTTTTTAAATACTAAGGAAGATGTATTTTCATGTATGAAGAGCCATTTAGTGTGCAAATGTATTTTTTGAGCAATATCACAAAGACAGTTTGTTTAAAGAAACATTGTTTTAACAAAATGAAAAACTACAATAAAAAGATAACAGAACATTTTCAAATAAAATTTATTTTAAAACATTAATAAAAACTGTAATACTAAATGATACAAAAATAGCACTTAAAAAAACAAAAAAAGCACGTAAAAACTATTTAAAATGAAAATAAATTTCTCTACCTTCAGGTTTACAGCACATCAATGAATATAACAAAATTAAGTAAATGCATTACTAAAATTGAATTAAAAATATAAATGAAAAATATACAAAACCTTAACCTAAAATATGGTTACTTTAAAAATACATGTTAAAAATGTTTTGACACCATGACAACCATGTTCAAATGCAATAACTGTTTTCAAGATGATTTCAAGATTTCTTTTAAAATATATGTGATAGAATGTATAAAATATTTGTGCTAAAATATGTGATATTTTGTAAATACATGCACATATACACATGTAAATTTATGTGTAAATGTATTCAAAATATACTTAGTTCAAAGACTAATAAGGGTTTACAGATAAAAAATAATAAGTGTAATACTAAATTAATTCCCAAATTTTCCCGGATTTACTAAATTTACCCACTAAAAATCATTCAGTGTAACAAACTTGTCAGGCAACATAAATCAATTTATGACACATTAAAAGACTAATTACTTTCAGCCCAAATACAAATTAGTTGTAATTTTACATTTTTAAAATTTGCCACTACCCTAGGTTTTACCCATTTGTCTGTAAGATTGTTTTACTCATTAAAAACAATAAAACGCTTCCTTATTCTTTTATATATTTTAATATGTACAAGTCAGAATAAGCTTTTTTTTTTTTTTTTTTTTTTACATAAATATTGTGTTACACTGAATATAACATCATTTCAACCAAAGTTTGACTTTTTATTCTCCAAAAACTTATTTGAAACCTTAAACCTTTACTTATATTTAAGGTGCTTTCTATGGACATAAAGTCACTTTTGTAATTTGTTTTGATGCAGACATCTTGACGACCCATTTATAAATATCAGCTTTTAAGTATAGTACAATTAAATGTCAACTGATCAGAAGCTACTCAGGATGAAGAGATCATGAAATGATATTAATGAACTGAAGACATATGTGTAACTTGATCCAGATGACCTTTCACTGACCTTATGTAAACAGGTGATTATGTCACAAACGTTCTTACAGCAAGCAAAACAAACACTGGATGGAGCGTCTGCTTTAACATCCTCTTCCCACAATCCTCCCTTATGCAAAATAAAGCATGCTCGGAGGGACTCTACACATCACCAGCAAGAAAAACAAAACCTCACACTCCCTAACCTGAGGAACATTCAACACCCACAGCGCTGTCAGCTACGCTCTGGAAACACACTCGCGTTCATACTAACAAGGTGATTTCAACTAGGCCTGAAGCTCATGTGTCCGTTACAGAAAGAGAGCGCTTCCTGTGTGTGCGGATCTCAGAAAACAGAACAAGAGTTGACAGAAGAAAACCACACACTTTTCATCTCTTTTGCCAAAACCCCAGCAGATAAAGCTCACATGGTTAAAGATAAAAGATAAAGCACGTCTCTGGAGATTGTGGTAGTACTAGACTGTTTTTGGATCAATGGATACTGTCAACTTTTTGGTTACGATATACTGTAATTTTTGGGTGAACTGTGCCTTTAAGTAGGATTTAAGTACATCTTTAAATTTAGTAAGTACATGTGTTTTCATACTGCTGGCTAACAAGCATTAATGGAAATTGAAACAAATGTAGTTTTAGTCATGTATTCAAATATATATTTATTACACATTTGTGATGGTGAATGCAATTTAGTGCATTTAAAATACATTTACTTTAAAAAAAACATCAACTTACACAGTACAGTTAAAATTATAATCGAATACTTTACATGTGTAAGACCTAACAACCACATAATAATGCGCTAAAAACCATTCTGAACACCTTAACAACCACATAGCAACACCTTGCCATGGTCATTGACCACTGCACCACCTCGTGAAAGAAGTGCACTTAATCATTCAGAATTCGTACTTCTGCTCAACTTCAGTTCGTACTGTTCTCAGTCTGAAATAGCAGGCCATTTTACGGCTTCTCTCCGGCTCCAAAACGGCCAGACCAATCCATGAACAGAGGTCGGGCCATGACGTAGATGCTAAGCGCTGAGTTTAAGATTATAGTTTAGATTAGGGAAATTTAAAATGACTATTCTATTCGCTCTTTTGTGGAGATGAGTCCCAGGATTTGCCAACTAAAGGCCGAACAAGAAGAGTGTTTGGTTCACATTTTGAGGAGATGTTGTGGCGATACTCCCGACAGGTTTTGGGAAAAGATTAGGTATGTTCGACTTGAAGCAGCAAGGCAGCGAGTGATCGGTGTATAACAAAGTACCACGAGAGTATTTGACAGCAGATCCTTCATTAAACTTTGATGTCATACATCGATCGGTCGCTGCAGCGCTGCTTCAGGTCGAACTACCTTTTAATTCAACTGTTACCGCCTGTTAAGGTGATATGGGTATGTGATTGGAGATAGAGACAACTCTAGTGTAGTGCACAACTGTAACTTTAAGCAACAGTTATGGCAGATAATGCATTGTTAATTAAATAAAAGGCCACTTAAGTGATCTTAAAGGGTTAGTTCACCCCAAAATGAAAATTCTGTCATTAATTCCTCACCTTCATGTCGATCCAAACCCATAAGACCTTTGTTCATCTTCTGAACACAAATTAAGATATTATTGATGAAATCAGAGAGCTGTCGGACCCTCCATAGACAGCAACACAACTGAAACGATCCCGGATCCAGAAATGTATAAATGCATTGGTAAAATAGTCCATGTGACATCAGTGGATTTTGCAATGCTAAGAGAAAATTTTTTTTTTGAACGTAAATCAAATTTAAAAATTCTAATTTTATTACTATTTTATTTTAAACTGTTAAAGTGTGCGTTTGCATTGTGATACTCTCTAAAGTGG
This sequence comes from Enteromius radiatus, assembly GCA_032357445.1. Lineage (NCBI taxonomy): Eukaryota > Metazoa > Chordata > Actinopteri > Cypriniformes > Cyprinidae > Enteromius > Enteromius radiatus. The sequence continues at coordinate 350,248 of JAUCMS010000019.1, read as the reverse complement.
TGGAAGATGTAACTCTGGGGAGAAGAATGGTTGAGTAAATTATGTTAATTTTGTTTTCTTTGCGCCAAAAAAAAAAAAAAAAAATTCTTGTAGTGTCGCAAAACTGAAGTTGAGCCACTGATGTATTTAATTTCAGTTGTATTGCTGTTTATGGTGGGACAAATGGCTCTCCGACACAAAATAAATATCTTAATTTGTGTCCCGAAGTGGAACGAAGGTCTTATGGGTTTGGAACGTTAATGACAGAATTTTAATTTGGTGTGAACTAACCTTTTAAGATAGTACTTCTTAACACACTTAAGTGCACTTTTGAATTGTGCACTTTGTAACAAGGTAAATTTTTCATTTCAAAATCATGTTTTTATTATCTTTTTGCCTCAATTTGATAAAATACACGTTTTAATGTTGGCCAACTGGCTTGAAGGAACACACCGCTGCTTTTTAAAAGTACATTTTCCAGCTCCCATACAGTTAAACAGACTTAATATCACTGCGTATGTTGCAGCCATGGTACGGCACTAAAGTTCATTGATTATTACGCCAGAAAGAGAGTATAGTTCATGGCCATAATCGCCAAAAAATCGGTAGTCTCAGTACACAATGTAACTACAGAAGGGTCAAGGTTTAAATAGAAAAAACTCTTCTGTCATTTTTGAGTGAGATGCTAACTGTCTAATCAGATTGAATGATAGTGCTACTGCCAGACAATAAGATCAGCTGAAAGGGTTCAAAAACGGTAAAGAAAATCTATTTTTTTTACTCTAGGGGAGTTAGTGACGTGAAAAAAAAAAAAAAATAGTGACGTGTTCTTTAAGTCTGTATGATATTCTGGTCTTTCAATTTTTGCCCAGATTTTTCCCTGATTTACATTCTGGAGAAGCTGATGCTATTTGTTGCAAGTCATGGCCAGGCTGCAGATTTGAGTTAGCAGATTTCATAGAAAATGCTAAGTTGCATGATGGTCACTAACTCTGATTTTTTAGCTTTGGTTCGACTTTGATTCAGTCAGTGTATGATGTCCAGTGTTTTGAAATCTACTCAGATTCCAGCCTTAAGAGAAGCCTATAAAATTTTATACCATACCAAGTAACAGCAAAACTCTTTTAGTTTGCTCTTAAGGTTCCTTTATCCACTAGCCCTCAACAGGGATTGCAAAATATTTTTTCACCACCCAGTACATGATACGGAAGAACACATGAAGTTCTGTGCATGCATGTAGAATGAAGATGGCAGTGGAATAGATATTTATATGCTTACTGTGGTACTAAGCTCACCTTTAGCCTTGAGAGAGGCCTGTACGAAGACACACCTCTCCTGAGAAACGTCTGTGAGAGCATGAGACAGACACAAAGACAGAACAAGACACAGAAGAGAAAGAGTGACAATCGAAGCACAACAAACGGAAATAAAAGCTATAGCACGCCAGCACGTCACATCCTGGGTCTATATTTACCAGCCTTTGGTGCAGACCAAGCCTGTCTCTCAGCCACAAGTGGCAAAATGCATCAACTGACAGGAAGCAGCTTTCTTACTATAATCATCACAAATAATAGCAACACTAAACAGCCACTGTATTCGACGCTGAAGAAGAACTGAGTGATCAGGATAGGGATAGTTCTCCTAAAAATAAAAACTCAGCCATCATAAACCATATCTGTACAAACCCATATAACTTTCATTTTCTGTGGAATACAGAAGGAGAAGTGTTGCCTGAATTGTTGGCCGCTATTTACATGTTATGAAAGTGAATGGGGATATGGGCTGTCAGGGTCAAAAATGAAAATCAATATGACCTATATACTAAGTTTCAACAGCATTGTAAAAAAGCTAATTTATACATTTATGAAATGTAAGTCTTCATTAGTAGTTAAGTTAAAAGTTGCAGTCGCCTTTTTTGTTGTGACATGCACTCACTACTGGTAAATAATTAAAAATACAATGATAATATTACGAAATTTAAAATAACCATTTTCTTTTTATATATATTTTCAGCTGCAAAGCCACTACTCAAGTCTTCAGTGTCACATAATTCTTAAGATATGCAAATTTGCTGCTAAAGAAACTTTTAACTCAACATTATCAATGTTGAATACAGCTAGCTATCATGTAAAGTTTGGGTAAGAAATATTAAAAAAACAAATTAATACTTTTATTCATCAAGGATGTATTAAATTGATCAAAAATTAAAATAAAGATATTTATAATGTTACAAATATTCAAATGAATGCTATTCTATTGAATTTTCTTTTTTTAATAAAAGTACCCTGAAATAAAATTCATCTATTTCCACAAAAATAATAGGCTAATCCATTTTCCACGCTAATGATAATAACAAGCATTATGCATTGCTGAGCACCAACGATAACTGCTAATAATTGAGCACCACATCAAAATATTACAAAGATTTCAATTCAGTCAAATCCTAATTTGGTCCACCTTTAATTGACCTTGGCTCCCCATTCACTTTCATCCTTTAAAAAAGACATTCTTTAACATTTAACCTTTCGTGTGCATCAAAGTCATGCAGGTTTCGAACAACACGAGGGTATGCGAATGATGCATTTTTGGCTGAACTATCCCTTTAAATCAGTTTAAAGCAAAGGGAGTGCTGAAATCCCTCAGCCTTAAATGTATGCCATCCTTTTTGTGAGATAAATTTAGATGATCTGAATGTGCTGGCCAACAGAGACAGCCACACAACCTGTATAAGTCATTGTACAAGTAGGCTAAGTGAGGGAAAAAAAAGAGAAAGAAGCAGTGTATGTATGGAGAAGTCTATAAAGCAGGAACTGGCATTGTTAGACACATTAGATGCAGTTCATCACGTTATGGAAGATTGGAACGATGCAGGCTGAATTATTAAACAAAACTTCCTTTTTCTATTCAGGACTGCAGAGAAAACGTCAGCTGTCTTGTAGCTGCTGTGCTTTAAAGAGTTTTACAAAACTGTGACAAACACTTGACCCTGATGATGTTTAACGAGTGCATTTGAGATATGTGCAGTGGGGAGTGTCTCAACAGGAAGAAACCACATCCTAACTGAGAACAACACAACAGAAGCACACTTACAAGTAAATTCCAACTAACGCGCCACACTGAAACACTACCTAGTGATTTTATTGCACACTGCTCATATATAGACACTACTATGTGTTAAATACTAAACCGTCAATGCATCAAACTGACAACAAAGAGCATTTCATGCCCAGAAACCCACGGGTCGTGGACGTACCTGCGTGTTCAGAGAGAGAGGCATTGCGCTTCTGGGTCGGTGGTTGGTCCGAATCTTAGAGTAGAAATCCACCATGTCTTTGTTTAGATCAGTCAGTACAGCTGATCAGAAACAGGCAAACTGTAAGTTATCCAACAGCGAGCATCATGGTGAACGAGCTGACCCTGAGTTGCACACACTCACACTCACGCAAACATATAAACCCTCTGCGTCCGTAGCTGAAGTTGCCACTAATGAACATCTGTCTTGAAGCGCTATCCTGCTAGAGTGAAAGGGGGAGGGGGTAAATAAAGAGAACAGACGGATGGAGAGAGTCGGAGGCAGGTATGACCATACGAATATCTGAAGATATGTGATGAGATAATGGGTCAAAAACAGAAGTATTGCTTGATTTCAAGTACCTTTGCAGATCTTTTCAAGGATCGTCAAATATGAATTGTTTAACTTCCTCTTTTCCGCATCAAAACAGAACCTACACAAGTCGCTGTGTACATTTCCTCAGTTTCCTTCAAATGACACATTTTGACTGTAACCCCGAGAGGAAAAAAAAAAAGAAAAGAAAGAAAAAAGATTTCTTTTATAACTCTGTTTAAAGTGAATATGGAGCAAATGTGTTATTTTATTAAAATAAAATTTTAACAAATTATTAATTAAAATTTATTATCTGGTCTTATTATTTAATCTTTATCTTTCTTCAAAATATTAACTGGAAACAACTTTCCTTTTCTATGATTGTGTAGTAATTTCACATAGGCTACATGGGCGATTATGTTTCTAAACAGCCATTCAGGTATTTTTGCAAACTGGCATATTGCAATCAATTCCCAGTGGATAAATTCAAGCCTCACCACGCTATTTCTTCTTATTGAATATCCTCTTTCACTTGGAAATGTGATACTGTGTCAGTGTGAATGTGAATCTATGTTGTGTTATGGAAGTAAAATTGGAAAATGACTGCAATTATTTTTAAATCTGACAAACTAGTCAGCATTCTCGGAAATATTTAAATAGACAAGATTCCTGTCAAGTAGCAAGAGTTTATAGTTATAAAATAAATAGTGTATATGAGAAAAGACCAAGTTCATACTAGGACTTGAGATATCTTGAGATACTATTAAACTGTAGTTTTTATAAATAATTTGAGTTAACTTTCATTTCTATATTTTTGGTTTCAATTTTCATTTTAATTTTAGTAATTTTGTTGTGCATCTTTTTTTCAAGTTAAGATAGCAAGTTAAATAAAAAGTCTAGCTAAAATAAATTTACGTTATTTATTTGAATTTTAATTAATTATAGAAACACTCTTTATGGTTTTAGTTTACTAAAATGACCCTGACTTCAGCACATTTTGAGAAAATGTTGACATCTCTTCTTACATACGTGTGAAGTTACTGAAGAATTTTACTCCAGATAAAAATCAGACGTGCACTTCCATTAACTTTTTATCTCTGACTGAATATACTATAGAAGTCAAGATGTATTTTCCCAATCCATTTTATCTTATGCAATTTAAAAATTGAAGCTGAAATCGATTTAACTGTATAGATTATAACATGCATTTTTCAGCTGCACAATAGATAGGGTGACTTTCCATTTTATGTCATCCTTTAACAATATACTTAGATTCAAGTGTAAATCAGCACAGGTATACAAGCCATAAAAAACTGATGGACAGGTAAAACAACGTGTATTTTAAATGTCATGATGTGGCGGCATGATAAAGAGCAGAGGACATTTCAACTGTGAATGTTCAGCGAAAGCAGGAAATATGTGTAGGATACGTAAAGGGGAATTACTCAACTACATCTAAGCAGTCACACACACAGCACAGCAGCTTCCTCGTCTGAAATCCAACCTTTGCAAATTTTAAATAACACAGTTTCCCTGTCTGTGGTCTGGAAGATACAGAGATCCTACAGTTTGGATATCACACCTCTGATCAAAATCTTTTTCCTCCTTCTAATGATGGATATAGGCTAGCGACAAAAGCCAGGTATATAAAGTTCCTGGAACAAGCCTAAAGTAAAAATGCTCCGGCCTGTTGTAGGGATTACTATTCATAAGAAGTTTTGTTATTCAAATCTTCAACATTGCAGCCTACAGCTATAAGACCTTTATATTACCAAGTCTGACTAAATAAAAACAGAGAAAACTTAAATGATCAAGCTCTCCTCATCTAGGAACATTAGCAAGCTGCCCAGATTAAACACCAAGAATTAGCAGGAATGACATGGGTTAATGTGTAACGCAATGTCCTGTGCTATTTATAACACTCTGCAATTTAATTTTTTACCCAGAGGGAATCCTTGCTTTTGACTGACAGCAGCTAAGAGTTTCTCTCCTTAAGCATCAATGGTATGAAATCCACAGTGCAGACAGAGCAACGTGAACAACAGTCTAAACACACACACTTGTACTGCCCATGAGATTACCACAGATACTATACACCGTTAAAATCAAGCTGCAGACAAAACTAGGAGCAATAGGTACAATTTTCAGGGTTTAAGTCACAGTCTGCTTGACTTCTGGTGCACCTCTGGTAACATGATTCATCCAAAACAGAATAATTTAGATGCTTTGTATAACTATTCTCTGTGCATTTTTATGCAGTTCATTATTTACTGCAATCTGACAATGCTGTGTTCCACTTTTAAAAAAATAATTCTCTGATGCTGTGAAAACCTGACTTTTTTTTTGCTTGAGAATTTCAACCAGCAGATACAGCCAATCATTTAACTAATTTGGGGGCGGGACTATCTGTTAGGGGAAGTGGTCAGAAAAACCTGTCTGGACACAGCAATTACTTTATATTAAATTATGACACTGGCCAAAATAGAGTTGAGGTTTCATGGCTATATTTGTGCAGTTTGGTGGCCAAATGTCACTGATTGCATATTCCACCAGTAAGAGCAGAATGTGAAGGTTGAATTAGCAGAGCAATAGCAAAGCACCGAGCTCAAAAGTGGACAATTATTGGTGCGTAATAGAGGCTGACATTTTTTCGGGAATCCCACGGGTCCCGTGGGTCCCGTGGGATTCCTGCGGGATGGGAGTCATCTTT
>JAUCMS010000019.1:323899-343855 GCA_032357445.1 Enteromius radiatus | reverse complement strand
TGGGACGGGACAGGATTTCTTTCTATGGGAGTGGGACGGGACAGGAGTGAAAATCCACTCCCGTGTCATCCTCTAGTGCGTAATATCAACATAACACCATGGAGGACAAACCACATCCAATAGGAGCAAGGGATATCCAGGTGCTAACCCGGATTGCATCTAAAAAAACATAAAAAAAAACAGCTGCCCAACTCACTGCATATTTAAACCCACTCCACGTGGTCAATATACATGGCTAGGCTGCTATAGCCAATGGCAATGGCAGTTGAAATCTTGGGTTGTGGAGAATGTGAAGCATGTATTGCTCCACCTTCACTGCCTTTGCTGCATCTGGAGAAGCCACAACGAAGTTTAAAACCCAGACTGTTGCATGCCCAGAGTGGCCAAGGACTACAGAACCATTCTGGAGGTCCATGCGGTGCTGTGTATCAGGATAATAACGCACCAATACATACAGCGAAACTGACTGAGTGGTTTGATGAACATGAAAGTGAATCCCAATGCCTGCACAGTCACCAGATCTGAATATTATTGAGCCAGTTTGTGGTGTTTTGGAAGAGCAAGTCAGGAAACATTTTCCACCACCTGCATCATGTAGTGACCTGGCTACTGTTCTGCAAGAGGAATGGATTAAAATCCCTCTGGCCACTGTGCAGAACTTGTATTTATCATTCTCATGAAGAACTGATGTTGTACTGGCCGCAAAAGGAGGCCCTTACACCATACTAAAAATGATTGTGGTCTAAAACCAGGTTTTTGTGTTTCATTGTCCAACCCCTGAAATAGTTTCGGTGTAATTATGAACATTTATGACTAATAGTTCCTGTGTCAATGTTTCGTTTTGCATGAGAGTAAGAGAAACCCTTTCTGAGCCACCCTGACCTTAATGCTGCCTCATATACACCAGAATAATCATAAACAGGAGTTTAGTCGGAAATTGTACCTGACCTCTCAAGCTGTATTTACAGCCGATAAACTCAAATTTACGAGTTGGCCAGGTCATAAACTTTAAACATGGCAGTGAAGTAAACAATTGCGTTACTGACTGTTCATTTTCATTCACATGTATAAATAACAATTTGTTGCATATTTTACACACTGAAAGTAGCATTTATTTGACAAAGACAACCAGTATTGTCAACAAGCTTACTATCTAAATATGTGAATGTATACAAAAAGCATCAGTAAGGTTTGTATGGCTGCTTGTAATGTTTATATAGGTTAGATTTTATTGAACATCTGTTGAATAGTCACAAAATCTGTCACTGGGGTGATACCCTTTCTTAGGTATAAAATTATCCACTAACATATTCTGTAAAGCACTAATATTTACTATTAGGTGCATAAAAGTGGTAAATAAGGTACAAAATTATAGCTTTTTGCCCCAGTGACAACTTAAGCACCTTTTATCTAAGAATGTTCAATAAATTTGGCTTTAATAAGATTTCCCCAAGAAGTAGACCAGAATGAACTCGATTCTATCTGACAACAAACTACTTGGATACAACAAACTTGTAATTACAACTTCAAAAGTAGGAAGTAGGAAATTTCCAAAAGCATGTGAAGGCAGCATAATTCCATACAAATAATGTGACTAGCCATTATGTAAAAAATAATCTATTATACTGGCCTCAATTGCACATTTTACCACTACATATTTGGAAATGGGTTTTGTCAGACTCTACATCAAATACCATCTGATTTTAAATGACACTGAAAGGATGGATGAAGTGCAATATCGTGTTACACAGAAACATAATTTCTGTCTAAAATGTCGATAGCCAAGGAATTTACAGCTATAATGAATTCAGAAAGAAGTGATTGTAGGGTGCACAGAGGGGACGGCATGCTGCTGATTACTTAATCAAATTACTTATCAACCAGTGAAATAGAGGCTGCAGAATCAGCGGGTCGAACTCTTACCTCTCTTTTCACACACACACACACACATTTCTACAGAGGAGCCATTCAAGGGACCCAGCAGCTCCCCCTCCGTGTTACATCACCAATCATGGCCTGGAATCCTGGATTACCTCATTGAAAACTAAAAGTCTAAGAGCTTATAGCACACTGTAGCCATTAGCTGCCCATCATCACACACCTTTTCTTCCCCCTCTCTCAAACATATGTGCATATTTACATTCTGCAGCAAATGCCAAAACTTTAAAATAGATCACTGCAGCATTCAAACTCAACGGGAATAAGAAAAGTGTTTTTGCTAATTAAAAACGGATTACTACAAATCTACATTTTTTGGTGAATAAGTATGCCACTGTGCTCTGGGTGATTTCTACTAGGGCAAGGTCTGCTTTTTTTTGTAGCAATGGTGTACCAGACGAGAATCAAAATGGCAGCATGCAGGACACACTAAAAATGTGTTACCATGCTCTTGATGAAGTTTCACATCCTGTTCTTACATGATCAGTGAGGTGACTGTGAGTTCAACATTTATTACAGTGGGTACCATTCCTTTATGATATGGATTAAAAAAATATATATTGTATGTGATTTACAAGTAACACTTTCTAGCCAACTGACCCATCGCAAAAACCCGGCCTCCTTAGTTCTGTTGCTATGTCTGACAAGCATGCCGCTCTCACACTACACATCATGTTCTCATGCAGTGAAAAACAGGCCTACAGCACAGAGACGACAGACAAGACTGAAACAAATGAAACAAAGTTTCAAAAATTTCAAACAATAAACAGCGCTTTGTGTCATCATGACAGATCTCTGTAGCACTCCAGTACAAGCAGCACACGTGAATCTTTTTATATCACTTGAAGCACAAAATAAACATGAATGAACATCAAAAGCTATTTTATTTAAACCACAGAAAGACATCAATACGGACAATTTTTCAAGTTTAAATACAACAAAGTTAATCTACTCTCCTGTCTGATTTGTTTTCGGGTAAGATGGCGGATGCGGTGGATGCCGTTCATACTGCGTTCAAATCCGCCGGGTGTGTTCAAGTCACTTTGGTCCGAAAAAGATGGTAATTTAACTTTTCTACATCCATAAAATATTGAATGAAGAATATGCATCGTGTTTTGTCTTTTTTCCGTTTTTATTTAATTTATGAAGGTGATGTAAACTGAATAATTATATATATATATATATATATTCTATTATAATTATACAACAATATACTTTTTTATGTGTAACTTATATATTTTTATTGTAAAGAACATTTCAAGTTTCCCACTTGCAACAACAACTTTGTGGCGTTCATGTGCTTTCAACTCGTAAATACGACGTATCCGACATGATTTGAATGCACCATCAGATCATTTTTCAATCAAAATCTTTGCAAAAGGTCACTTTTTTTATATAGACTTTTTTTTAAATCACCTCATATTTCCAGACAATCAAGGTTTTCAAACCTCGCTGGTTGTTGCGTGATGACCTTTAGTCATGTGACACACGATATTATTGATTTGGGCCCATGTAATATTTTTAATTCGATTTCATAATTAAATTTGAATTACTATTACGCTTCCTTCCTGAAATGTTTATGCTTCCTAAAATCCCACTGACTATTATTGTATAGAAAACAAAAACAACAAACATCCAAAAGATTCTTTACTTTTGGATTGGATTTAACCATCCTATAGCAAAAGCTGAAACTTCCCCTATTCACACCTGGAATCCCACAGAAAGTACAAACACGCCCAGTGCAAAAGAGAACTGAGAACTATTGAGTGCTGATCTCAATCTACCCGTTGAGGAAGTTTCTGCATTTTTTTTTTTTTTTTTGGGGCCTTTTGAAACTACTTTCCATAAGCAGTGCAGCTGATATTATGTAATATAACATATGCAACTAGGGCGTTTTATCACCCCAAACAGACTCCAATATCTTGTGTGACCCTAGAAGTGATTTGGTAAATGGATAGATTTAATATTATATAACTGACAACATGTTTAATAAACAGATCTGTGGTGTGACAAATGAATTAGTATCTCTCAAAGAGAAACTATAATAATCTAACAATAAATTAAACTATTTCAAATCATTTTCAATGAAGTATACCACGATGACACACTGCAAAACAGTGCTGACATGGCTTAAATTTAAACACAGCAGCTGCCCAATTATAGCCTGCAGACCATCTTTTCCTGTGCCGTCAAAACAAACTGCTGGAACTTCCCATATTTTACTGAATGGAAAAAGTCAGAATGGTTAGGACCAGCGAAGCAGCAATAAGCTGAAAAACAACAAATGGCTCAAAACTCCAGTATTGGTCTCGGATTAATCTGCTCAAGAACTAACCAATATTTATTCAATGTCTGTATAGCAGAGGAAAACGCTCACAGAAGTGCACCGTGGAAATTCACTTCAGTGTATCACTGTGCTAAAATTAATCTCCCCACCTATAAAGTGCTGTCCTAATTGCTAAACGAAGCACATTAGCACAGAGAAACAGTCACAAAGATATAAACACCACAGGCAGACACAACACAATAATTAATCAGTGACCTTTTGCACTGCTGAATTTGTTTTTGCAAATTTTTATAGGTTATTTTGTAACACACTGAAAATGTTGTAATTGCACAGGAATTACACATGCAAAGCCCTGATAAAAATCAGCATGCACACTGTTTTTAAGATTGTGATCGCTTGGCTGGGTGGAGCTTTTGCAGTGTTTTAATGGAGAGACAGGCAGTCTCTAATGGGGATATACCTGTCAAATATTTGCACTTGGATTCGTTTACTGTAGTAGCATCAATTTTCAGCACAACCTTGCATCTCTCGTAATCCTACACTACTCCACCTTTGCTGCTCAGACTCACGCGTGACGCTCCAGTCGTGCACATGGACTAGGATCTGGGGTCCTCCAGTGCACAGCGCTGTGTAAAATGCATTAGCATAAGCTGACCTACATTTCCGGGACTGCACACAGCGCTACGCATTGTGCCCACTGAGCTGAATGGCACCTCAGCCATGCCACTGCTGAAGCCACCATTGCTATGGAAACCAGAACTTCACTGGCAGGCCTCCAGAGTTTTTTGTGCTATCCCACCAAACTAAAACTCATAGGGAAGACAGCACAGACTTCCAGACTTGCTGAAATGGACACTTGTAGGAAAGATGTGAAGAAAATGACATTTTACCTCTTAGTAGCAGCATGGAAGGCTCTTGGCTCTGTGATGTTATTTGTTTCTGTAAACCACACGCTGACTGACCACTACTTTCAGAGAGTGATGTTAATGCATAGCAAAAAGTACCATGGTGGTACAATATCACAGTGATGCATTACCGTGTAATTTTGATATACGGGTCAATAATTAATAAGGATGTCTGGAGAAAACGTTCAAAAACACAGTTCAAAAATGCCAAAATTATTATAAATTATAATCCACGTTTTCAAATTCTTTTAGAATTAGTAAACAAATAAATAAATACTAAAATACGTGATTTTTTTCTAATATTTTTACTAATATTTTTGAAATAAATTTTTTTTGAAACACATAGGTTACACACACCCACCCACCCACATATATAATTATGAATAACTCATTTTTATATAGTCAGAAAATAATGTTTTTAGTTTATTTATTTTTATTAAACACACACACAATTTTCTATATATATATATATATATATATATATATAATAATTTAAATTAATTTATTTGTTTATTTACTTATTACTTTTCGTTCTTAGGAAAGTTACTCCACATAGAACCTTCTGTCTTCAAGCCCAAAACTATTAAAAAAGACTTTTAATTTAGAAATGACCATAATACATCAAGACATGAGCTAACAGAAGAGGTGCATTCAATTTGGATGCATTTTAATTTTAAGCAGAGCCGTGCTAGTGTAAACTTCGCGCAAAATATCACTTATTTCATGCATTTATAAGCTAGTCTATAAAAAGAAATAGCGATAAAGGTTTAATATCCCCAAATACGGCATCCCTCCCAGCAGGAAGCGCGGGATTATTTTGTCATACCTTACAGCAGGTGTTTGCACAGGTGAAAGCGTTCCGTCTCCAAACACTTTAGATTTACAAAAAGCTGCAAACCATATTCCAACCTTTAGTGAACCGCTGTTTATAATCCATCTTTTAAAATGCTGCCGTGTTCGTGCCCCCGCGGGGATTCAGGTGTGTTTGTGGGAGTGGCTGCAAACGCCTGGTACTGTACCTCCCTACAGTGCCATTCACTCGGCAGCAACTCACCCAACCTGTTGTGCTCTTCATTTGACTCTGGTAGTATGCTCGAAAACCCCTTCCCCCATACACAGTCAAATTAGCAGGCTTAAATTTAGATGCGTGCAGCATGTTGTGGTTCTCTCAGAAATAGCGAGGTAAACTCTAACTCTACTACCTCTAGCGAGGTTAACTAACTCTAACACTAACTCTAGTAGACTAATGAAAGTTTTCCATACGCACCGTACAGAGCGTCTTGAGGCCGGTGGTAGATGGACAAACGGATGGAGAAGCCGGTTCTGTGCCGGTGAGGGGCAGCGGCTGTACTCACAAACAGACAGCTAACCATTGAAATGCAGATCACTTGGCAGGGAGCACCAGAAATGGAGTCTGACTGGGCGTTTGATTAAGATCGAAACGTCGCTAATAACGGTACATTCTCAGCTAACTTAGGCTATTTCTGAATAAGTTACGTTTTTGGCCTCATTAGAAAGCGAATTATTAAGGCTTGGAATTGTTTGAACCTTCACCGTCCGACTATACCTGGCCAGAAAAAAAAACAGCTTTAAAATTTTCTTATTAAATTAGGAAAGTTTCAAACGTCGTCATCAGTCACCACACAAAACTAGTGAGGCTGTAACCATAGCAGCACTAGTTCGCTCGAGCGCGCGGTTAGGAAGTGAAGCTATTTATTTATTTTATAAATAATTTACATATGTTTACATATAAATATGTAACAAAACGTACGTTTAGTTGCTTTCTTAATTCTTTAAAGTTGTAGGGGATTAGCATACTTTAATTATTAAAAAGTTGATAATTTCCTTAAAAACACAGTAGCAGTAGTAGAAGTAGTAGTAGTAGAGCCTATAACAAATGTTCAGTAGGGTAAAATATTCCAGTTGAGGTTCTCAGCATTGGCAAGGTTCTCAAAGTTATGAATAGGCTAATTTCTCCCGTTTAGGGTTTTTAGGTCTTGTTTGGTGTGGGACCAGTGGTATAAAAGGTTTATACAAGTTTATATTCAGGTTTATACAAGTAATATTTAAGTTAATTTAAAAAAAATAAAATAAAGTTGAACACAAACTATAAGGCTGATGAACACTTGCACTTGGCTAACTGCTAGTTGGTCAGACTTAAGACACTATAAACCAGTGGTTTTCAATCCTGGGGGTGGTTGCATAGACTAGTCTTAAAACTAACTAAAAGTTAGTCAGCTAAATTTTTCTTTTAGCTGGTCATAGCTTTCCTTAATTCAATTACATAAAAATGTAGATTAGGTTTAAGCTGAATCCAAAAAATAAAACATTACTTTTGTTGGGCTGACTAGCTCTTAAGACACTTAACATGAAGGCTAAATTTATGCAACTGGCCCCTGGTCTTCGGGACCCACCGCTCTGCACATTTTGCATGTCTCCCTTATCGGACACACTCATGTGAGTTCATGGCGCTCTTTCCTAATGAGCTAAAGATCTCCCCAGGAACAAGTTTGAAAACCACTGCTATAAACTATGCAGCTGGCCCCTGGTCTAACGTCCTCAAAACATTAGCTCTAAAACATCATTTGTATTGTCCATGGATTGTTTCTTCTAAATTTCTTAATTCATAAAGCTAACACAAACAAATGATCAAATAAAATTGTTAGCTGGGATGGGGTACAATGATCCCTGCTGTTAGTAAAATACTAAATAGTCTATATGACATTGTGTTAAATTTGAATATCAAAAGTTTTCATGTCTGTTTGCTAATGGGGCATGTGTGGATACATCAAATTGTTAGATTTGTGAATTAAAATGTGGCGAGACCTATGGGGTAAGGCGTTCCTGTCCTGACATGTAGGCCATAGTAGGCCTACAACAAAATGCATTCAGATACTTTACGATTAGAGGCATTAAAATAACCTTTTAATACTTTCTTTTACTGATAATTAACTCATTTTAAAAAATCCAATCAATCAACTGTTGATATAATGCATGCATGTCTACACCAGCTCTCGGGGCAGACATCTTTATTTCTTTTGGACACCTGAGACATCATCACTTCCCTGTGGTTTTGTTTTTGTGGGCTCAGATGCTAATTTGCAGACAGTGCCCCCGTGTGGTCAAGAAAAACAGCAAAATCGTTCAGACTGAGCCTATACTGAAGTAGGCAGGCAGGGTCACTGAAATTTCAACAAGCTAAAGCAAAATAGCTAGAATAGTATAGATATTTTCAGAAATGGTTGTTTAACTTTCCACATGAAGCATTACTTACCATCTTCTTATCTGGTGCGACAGGCTTTACAGTCATATTATCTCCAGCTTTTAAGGATTCTGGTTCTCTGGTTGTATCCAAAGTCTCATACACATTCTCCTCTTTATTCATGGCGCTCAAGACATCACCCCAGCCAGATCTATTGAGCATCTGAATATCTTGATCCAGGGTTTTCGAGTCCACCGGAGGCCTTCCTGTTGCATTTATGGGCGACTTTATCTCCATTTTAGGGGATAGAGGTGTGTTAATTGTAAGGACAGGAGGCAGTATGATAGAAGGTGGTGTTTCCCCATTAGTTGGAGAAGCAGGGTGGGTAGGCTCGTCTTTAATGTTGTCGTAGATCTGAAGTTCAGGCACAGGATCGGCCTCTGCTTCAGTCTTTATGGGATCGGGATCCCAACATTTCGGTTCAAAGAATTCCTTTGGTATAATATATGTTGATATTCTATGCCCATCTTTCTCCGTGTCTTGTTTTATAGAGGCAGGGACTCGGAGTGTGACCTCAGCGGGTTCAATGATGGTGGGACGACTATCAGGAGCTTCCTCCTTGAGGTATTCACTTCCACTGAACTCTTTCGGAGGGTCCAGAGGAGTTTGGTTGGTCTCAGGTGGGAGTTCGGTCACGTAGGTTGCTGGGATGAAAAAAGGCTTGTCGGATTCATCCCTCCGAACGTGCCACCAGGTTTCATTGGTTTTGGCTACTAGGATGTAGTGCTCGTTGGGTTTGATGGACACCTCTCTGCCATCTCGAGTGGTGTATTTGTATTCATAATTCACCAGAACCTGCTGTGAAAGTGACATAGTGGCCCACGTTTGTTAATCCCAAACCTGTTATGTGGCTGGTGTACAGTGCAAACAGGAAATCAGGGTCTGTATACAGCCATCTTGAGATCTGAAAATAAAGCAGAAAAAAAAAAAAACAAAAAAAAAACAGGTCATTTTATGAAAGGAAAAACTAAAAATACTATAACAAAAAACTATACTAAAAAAAAAAAAATGCATAGGCTATGCAAGTCTTATACAATAATATAAAAGAATAAAAATAGACACACACACAATCAAAACAAAATACAAAGCAAAACTTGTACAGATTTACCAGAACATAAAAAAAAGACAAGACACAGAACAAAACCAAAACAGATGCAGGGTGCTTTTTAACCACTTAGCGACAATGCAGAACAGCCTAGCAACCACCCACAACATCCTCACATCAAGAAAATGCTTATTAGCCAAACAGAACATTTAGGCGTACAGCCAGTCATATAAAGTCAGTGTGTCACTTATAAGTAGTGCACATTTAGAACAATAAGGGCCCTTTCAGAACATTTACCCTGAAATCTACTTAATTCATATTTAAGATGTGTAAGATAGAATATTAACTTATAGGATTTTTTAAAGGGGTGGGATTATTCACAACACAAAATATTTGTGAAACAGGAGGAATGCAGACAAACCAGGAGAACCACGGGTGTGTCTGAGAGAGAGATGAGAGAAACCTGTCAAGATTTGTAACAGCAGATGAACTCAAAGCTGAATATTTTCCAACCGTCTCATTTGTACGAGCTCGATTTTGTAGGATTTGAGTGGTGGGTAGGTTTAGGTGTACGTCATTCATACGAACTCGTGAAATACGTACAATTTAGCAAAAATCAAATGAATTTGTACAGGTGAGGTCGTACGAATTAGCCACCTCGTAAAATATGTACAGATTGCCGTGAGATGTATTCTTTACTTAAATGAAACCAGAAAGCAGAGACAAAACCATGAAAATATGCAAACATGAAGAGATGAAGTGGAAGAGAAGTAATTAGTTTTATTTAAATCACAACAGTACTCTTCCCTGATCGCATGAATGTACGTATAAATAGTACGTCAAATAAAAACGTATTTATTTTTGATATGCAAAAGTTGACTCTGGCATGTATGTGCTATCTATCTATCTCGATTCACCTTTTAAAAGAGGCCTATTGCCTTCAAGGTAGGGTAGTTCAATTTTGTTTGTGACTTATAGCTAGAAACTACACGGTGTTGTACTATACATTAGTATATTACTTAAAATTATGATTTGAAAGTAGTTTTCAGAGTTGTTTAACACTGGTGGGAATCTGTGAATCTAAAAGCATGTACCCATAGAGTGACAGATGCATAACCCTGGCTGCAGGAAGTGAGTGTATGTTGCAGAGGAACGCTGCACTAACCCCAAACCTACACAGAAGAAGAGACACCAAAATAGGGGAAACGTCAGCTCGTAAAACAGGAAAACACACTGTGCTATGTGCAAACTGCAATCTCGGTTTGACTGAGGTTATTGCAAAATACTAATTACATAATATGTAAAGAAGACCATGATGACTGATTAATTAATAAAAACTGCCACACCAGCAGCTGCTGGCAAAGACATGAGTGAACGTGTGTTTTAAGTACAGTCATTATCTGCTGTGCCTTCATGGAATGAACTGCAGGGAGTTAACGCCTCTAATATCAAGAAAAATGTGTCCAGACCACTCACGATCGCATTCAGGAGTCCTTACTGCGTCCAGCAACTGGTTTGACAGTGTGTTCAGACGACTGAACAATTACATAAAAGACATACACATGACTTGTTTATTTCAAAGTGCTATGCTTATTTTGAAACTTCCCAGTGAAAATCTTTTTTTTTTTCTCCAGTGTGTATACAGTGAATTTTATGAATACATACAGTATATATCATACACACACACACAGTATAACTGAGCATATGGAACTGAATAGTTCCTGTAAGGTTATTAATAAAATCACATATAATTACTTTAAATCTTATGGTTTGCTAATATCTTTAAAAGCTAAAAGCAAAACAAATGCAAACTAAAAAAAAAGAACAAAATGAAAGCAAGCAAAGCGAAATGAAGTAATTAATAATAAATACATTTTTAAAAACTGTATATGGTTGTGAATATACTGTATACTAAATTGCTGAAAGTCTCATTTGTCAGTATTAGCTTATAATCAGTTCCTGATGTGCTAATTACTGCAGGAAAATACAGATAGCAAAAAACAATACAACTTTGTTATAAACAGATCTATAGTACAGGCAAATCTGGACTAGATTGTAGCACAGTGAGATGATGAGATATTAAATCAACTCACCATCAGAGAACACAATCGACTCTGGGAATAACTCGCATTAGTCCAAAACTCTCATCTCATTCTGTTCTGTTTTAATCCAGGACGCCTCAGCCCCATGCTTCAGACCTGTAGTGCTGTTGTGTCAGTGCGAGGAAAAAATGTGCCCAGGTTTGTGTTGCTCGACGGGTTTGATCGTGGCTGAGTGGAAGTGAGCAGGAGGGGTGTGAGAGAAAACGCGTGAACATCAGTCCCGAGCGGACAGCATATTAAACAGTCATTGTATTTACAGTCAGTCACGAAGCGAAGGAACAATTGTCCAAAGTTGGAAAAACTGAGAAATGAGGAAGCAGAAAATAAAAAAGAGAAACTGTGAGGAGAACTTGTCAGCGCTGCAGTGTTTTTAATCATCGACATGGCAACACTGACAGAGGCGTGAGTACGAAGTGAAGGGCTGTTCTTCTCGTGTTTCATTCAAGCCTATTTCGGAGTTATGATTCATGTTTTGAGTCATATTTGGAGTTCGCACACTTCAGGCACATGGGTGTTGGTGAGAACACTCTGACTTTATGGAAGCTTCTTAGGTTGACCTTACAGTCAATGGTGTTATTCTCTCATTGGTTTTCTTTCAGGCCGTCTGTGCTGCACTGATAACGTGGTCGAGGTCAACAGGAAATGACATGCCCCTTTTCAGTATTGTACGGTTTTAAGGTATGAGGGAGAATAGGTTCCCACTGAGAAAAACTAATAATAGATTTTGTTGGAAAATTGGATAGAGTCTAATTGAAAATTCTTTGCAGAGGGAATTTGGGCGTTTTTCACTCTATAAATCAGAACATACTGTCAGCAACTAGGGGAAAAAATCTAATGTAAATGCCATAAAGGGGGCAGTCGTGGCCTAATGGATAGGGAGTTAGACTAAGGTCGTGGGTTCGAGTTCCAGGTCCGGCAGGGATCGTGGGTGGTGGGAGTGAATTCCCAGCGCTCTCTCCACCTTCAATACCATGACTGAGGTGAGACCCTTGAGCAAGGCACCGTTCCCCCAACTGCTCCCCGTCTGCCACAGCAATGGCTGCCCCTGCTGTGTGTGTTGTTGTTGACCTCTGTGTGTGCACATTGGATGGGTTAACCATACCTGGCCACAAGCCACTTCACTTTACTTTAAATAAAATGGGTAAGTGAACCAATGCCTTTGCACAAGACCTGCAGAATATGGACTGGAATAAAACTGGAAAGCTTGGTTACGGAAATGTTAAGTGCTACAGAAATGGATAGTTCAATGAAAGACTTTCTGCAACAGAATAAAAAAAAACAACTAAATTAATAATAATAGAAATAATAATAGTCAGAACTGAGATCAGTTCAAAAAAAAGTCAGAATGAGATAAAAGTTGAAATTACATGAAAAATGTATACATTGCAATGAACTTTTAAATGCATTAAAAACTCAAGAGTTATGAAATGGTATTGTCCCATCTTTTTATTTATTTATTTATTTTAGTAGCAGCAAAAAAATTAAAAAAATTGCAAGATGTGAACATATAATAATTGCAAGAAAAAAAAGTTAATTCTGAGTTCTCAGAAGATATTTTCTTTAATATTATGGAATCAAAAGTGTGCAATACATGAAAAAACAAAGTCTTGTCTAAAGCTTTGAAAAGTTTTTTTTTTTTTTTTTTTTTAACTTTCTTATAACCGTGACCCATTGTTTCACAGACTGGCTGCACTCAATTTTGAATCTGACCTGCTCACAGTCTATTATTTTTTAAGATAACAAAAAGTTTGTCTGGTACATACGGGAAAGGGACAGAAACAAACACAGACAGAAAATGAGTGCCAGGAGGTAAGAAAACAGGAAGAACCAGTCTGAAACAAACGCACAGTGATGTGGTCTGAAGGGAATGACAAGTTAACATCAAAACTATGAATCTCTCTATCGCTGCTCTGTGACTCTAGGAAATGCTGTTTATGTTAAGTTCCATTGGCACCAACATTTCAGTAGAAGATCAATCCACATAATCTCCAAGTTGTGCTGTGTGCACTCGAAACATTTTTGCTTTCAGTAATGCTTTGGGTAAAGGCATCTGGTGAATGTTTGTTTGTGTTTAACACCACTCCAGCTTCTGTGGCTATTTTCATGGCGAGAAAAATATTAACTGAATTATATCATGTTTTTATCATTTTTTTTTTTTTTAACTCCAAAACTGTATTCGGCTTAACTTTAAAACAATTCTTTCTCTTCAAAAGAGTTTGCATCTGGTGAATGACTATATGCACATGTACTCCTGAATTATTATTATTAATAATAATAAAAGAAGACCAAATAGACCAAAGAAAAGCTTTAGTATTCATGACTGTAAAACAGATCTACCTGTCAATTCATGCTTACACTTTTGCCTCCTCTAGTGGCAAAACATAAGAAAGACAAGAAGTCATCAGGGGTTTTCCTTCAACAGGTGATATAATGAAATCATCAGAAAAATATCAGAAAAAACAGCATTGTTTGAAAAAAAAATTCTTGTTTCTCCTATTTCAGTTTCCAATATAAAACATGTTAATGAAGCGTTAGTCAGCCTTCATATGCATTCATTAAACCAGGAAAATAATATATAAAAAGTGTTTATCCTTTATATCATCCACAGATGAATGTCAGCATTTAGATTTCCGAATTGATTTTGTGGCAAGCATTAATAATTCACACTGGCTTTTATAATAGTTGCATTTTTGGCACATCTTATTTTAGGGATGAATGCTACACTCAAACTTGAAAATAAAGGCACAGTATTATACCAAAACGACCTGTTAGAGGAGGCTGTAAGTGTTGGTACATGTCATAATTCCATTAACCGTCCTCCTGTGTACAATACCTGCATATACAACTTATAAATGCAAACAATGCTTTGTAGACTCGTAACGCTTCATATAAAACTTGGCATGTGACATTCAGATGTAAAAAAAGTACTATAAAAACAAGAGCTATAAGATCCTTGGCATTCAAGTGCCTTACGTTTCATAAATAAAGACTTCCTTGGCTTGACAATCAATATCGACCACGCAAGAAACAAACCTAATTACAGAATTACATGTGAAGCCCAGAAAGTTGGTTAACCGTCAAGTGTGCTTCCATAAAGTTGAAAAGCAAAAATCATAGCTTTAATAACAGTTCTCCTATCATTGGTTTGGCATTATTAACATTAGCTGTAAGAACATACATGTGAGCGCTGACGCGAGTAATTATGTACAGATGAATGTGTAAATAAGTGCACTTAAGGTCGAGAGTCAAATAAAACACTTAGTGTGAAAAAACAAGTTGGTCAGCTGCTGAGTAACACAACAGGATTACATTAATATAGTACTAACCCTTGTAGCACGACCCGTTTCTAACTAACAGCTAATTCAGTCCTCCAGATCCCTCTCCATATACTTTTGAATGCGAACGCAGCGTGGACAGAACGGACACTTGGTCTTGCAGGAGGAATGAAACACCGTCTTGCAGACGTCGCACCTGAGACACAGAAAACACACGGTTACTGCATCCTCCTCGTGATATTCCTCCCACCTCTGGGATGCATGTGACTGAATCACATGAGTCTACTAGAAAAGAAAGTGCTAGCACAGCAGTGGTTTAGAGTGAAAGGGGATGTGTGGGGTTTTGCATCTGTTGATAGTACCTGGTGGTGCTGTCGAACTGAAAAGGGAAGATGATGTTGTCGGTGTTGCAGATCTGACATATAAAGCCCCTTTGGGTGCAGAGGTCACAGCTGTGCACGTGCTTGGAGCCAAACTGGATCAGAGACTGCAGGTAAGATTCATAGTGCCCGTCTGCTATCTGTGTGAACACAAAAAAGTCTGATCACTTAATAGCACTCTTCAATGAAGTACCCCTTCTTTAAGGGTACTTGTGAAAGGATACCGCCCCAGTCATAGCTTCTGTACATTTTTTTCCTGAAGTCACACACGCAAAGGATGTATGAACTATAAAGATAACGATATTAGCATGCACACCAGTGAATGCTATCGTCTTTATTCTAAGCATACCACTTTCAATTCTTGTGTTTGTGATAGCAGGATGGATTCTGATTGGCTGTCAATGTTTGTATCGCTCAAAATAACTCAGGATTCATTCAATAACGAAGCACTGCTATCGTTGACAATATGAAGCGAAAAACTCAAAATGTTTCTCGAACAATGAGATCAATATGAGATTCGCAATTGAGCTCATATGACACTAATCGTGTGATTTTGTGTAACTATATCCACCGTATTTTGCAAAGAAGGAGTAAAACTGTATGCTAAAAGAGTAATACGTCTCATTTGGTAATACACTTGATTTTGTCCATCGCTAGAATAAAAATGACAATATTTTCTGAGATATGATATGTATCGCACAGCCCTAGTTCAAAGGCTCAAGCAATACCTGCTGCAAGTCCAGGACACTGTATAGATCACTGTTATCCAGTAAGTATGTCCGCTGCTGAAGTCTGGAAATAAAATACAGATCACTTATATGTTGCAATCCTCTGTTAAAGACTTGATTGAGTTCAAATTACAAACACAAGCATCTAAGAACACACACACACACACCGGGGCTGGATCTGCTTGCTGATGCCACTGCGGCAGATTAGGACGTAGTCCCCGAGAAAACGTAGCCTTTGTCTCAGGCTCTGCACTTTCTCCATGACGTCAGTGTGATCAAACAGGTCAGGATTCAAAATGTCGAGGTGCAGGAGCGGCTCATGCTCAATCTGAGTCAGAAACTTAAAGGCTTGTTTTGAGACCTGAACACACACACAAACAATTCAGAAATTTAAGTTTAAGAAGATTTTGCATTTCATGAAAAATACTCTATAAACAGCAATATTATGGAATATACTTTTATAATTTAAAATAAATTTCTGTTTTTTTTTTTTAAAGATGCAAATTATTCAAAGCTGGATTTTCAGCATCATTACTCCAGTCTTCAATGTCACATGATCCTACAGAAATCCCTTTAATATGTTGATTTACTGCTCAAGAAACATTAATTTTGAAAATAATGTTGTGGAGACTAATATTTATTCAGTTAAGCATTTAATTGTACTTTTTTTTTACATTATAGATGTCTTATATTTTACTTTTGATCACTTTAATGCACCTTGCTGAATAAAAAGGGAATTTTCTTCATTTTTTCCCCGCATTTCATGTAATGAACGTTATCAAATGACAGGCCTCCTCTTTAAAACTAAATAAAACGTATCCAATTTGTTTATTTAATATCTACAAAAGTAAAATTATGACAATGTATTTTACTTCATTAAATTAAGTAAAATGGAAAGGGAGTCCCACTTATGTTAATTTTAGTCCATAAATAAAAAGAAAAGAAAAGCTCACCTCGCGTGCTGTTAGGTCCCAGTTGTGCAGCATGCGTGAGGGGATGATGCTTATGTCTCCCTGATGGCAGCTCTCGCAGTAGTACTGACCCGAGAACTCACAGAGTCTGGCTTTCCCTAGAGACATACCGATCTGACGAGGGCAACCTGTGTACACATTCACAGCAGCTTTTACTTCGAGCCAGAGAGCACAGGTACAGAGAAAAACACTTCCTCAAGCTCACAAATGCAAGCACACAAAAGGAAATAAACATGTGGCTAATGCCTCGCTTCTGATCAGAGTGAAGATACAGATGTGAAGTCAAGATAAGAGAAATGCATAGTTCTAATGTAATATCTGCATTGCTGGGGTCATACACTTCTTACAAATATATATAGTGTTATGAAATGAGTTCAAAGAAGGTGATGTAAAAAAATCAAGCATAAATAAATATTTATCATATGTATTTTAACTTGATGTTTTCAAGCACTGATCAAGCAATGATTTAAAAAAAAAAAAAAAAAAGATAAATTACTTATTATTATTATTATTATTATTATTATATTCAACAAAAATTTATCCCCAAAAAATTTATGACATTTTCAAAGATAAAATTCTCAGTATCGATAAGAAGTGTTTCTTTTGCATAAACACATATTACAATGATTTCTGAAGGAGCATTAAAATATGAAAGATTATAAAACATAAATATTGCTTTAAATAAATAATATTAATATTAACAATTAGTGCTGTCAAATATTGAATTAACATGTTCTTTTTGTTGACAGAATGTGTACCGTTTATATTTATTTTGTATATATATATATATATATATATATATAAATACAAACACATACATGTATATATTCAAGAAACATTTTATGTTTATATATTAGATTTATATATTATGTAAAATATACTAATATAAATAAATAGACATGTAAATACAAATAACATTTTCAAAATATACTGTTTGTGTGTGTATTTACAGTATATATACATAAATATACACAGAACACACATATATTTTATGTAAATAATTTGACAGCACTATTAATAATATTAATATAATAAAGATCACATAATTACTAATATATATAGCTAATATCATTACTAAAAGTTAAACATTTACACCACTTTTTTTTTTAAACCAAAAATATCTTCACTGCATAATTAAAATACATTAAGATATTCAGATATTAAAAACTAGCGCTTATTAATAGTCACTGTCTGTGTTATTTGCATTTAATTGTAATTCTAAATAACCTGAAGAGCTGAAGCAAAAAAAACAATCATGCCAATCTCTCATACCTGCACATTTGTAGTTTTGTGCATCTAGTCCTCTCTCATTTGGGACAGTAGACAGGTGAGACAGCAGCACCCCATCTCCCTTCAGTCTGTGCTGGACCAGCTTGTGGACGCTGCCCACTGCCGAGACGCCTTGAAGCGCTCCTTCATCCTCCGTCTCCAGATATGAGTCGAGGGCTCCTCTGATAAGACTCCTCCATCCTCGTGCTTCCTCACCGCTCTCCGCCCGCAGCGTCAGAGTGTCCTGCGCAGTCAGAACCTTAAAAAACGCTGAACTTCCTAGAGATACGTCGGGAACCACATCCCTGATGTTCCCAATGGGGTGTGAGAACAGGGGCGCTTTGGAGTCCCCTTGGACCCGGTACCCTCTAAGGGTCTCCAGGGAGAGAGAAAGACAAACAGAGCGCCAACCCTTCTCTTCCAAGTTCTGATAAACCACCGCTTCCTTTATGGCATCTGGTTCTGGGTCTTTATGCCGGGTCCAATCTAACTGTGGAGTATCTAGAAGCTCTGAGATGGTGTGCTCGGGGCTTGAGGGTGTGGGCGAGGGGACGTCCTGGTCGTGGGACGTGTGGAGCTCCTCCCACTGTTCGTCTCTCATCATGGGCCGTAGTTTGCTGATGGCCTCCTCGATGCGATCCACCCAGTCCTCTGCCTCTCCTCGTGACGGGGCCCGCAGGTAGATTCTTTTGCCCAGGAAGGAGAGGCGGAATCGTCCCTCTGTGCTGGAGGACAGGTGCACGTCTTCGCAGCGCAGCAGGGACAGGTTTTTGTTGCAGATGCGCTCCTCTGCATCGATGTAAAGCCGCAGCTCAAACGGAGAAAGCTCGCAGTAATAATCCCACCACATGCCCACTGCATTGCGCCACTCCAGCTGACCCAGCTTCAGCAGACCCCTGAACGGGTTAGGAAGACCTGACAGAGACAAAGAGTCTATTAGTCTATTTTTGTACACAAGATTGAGTGTATGTTTATTCATCCTAATGTTATATGATGAGAAAAAAAATATTTGATCCTCTGATGATTATGACGACAAAAAATTATACATTGATTTGCATTTAAAGTGCCCCTATTACGGGTAATAAAAGGTTGATATTTTGGTTTTGGGAGTACCCAACAACAGGCTGACATGCATTCAAGGTCAAAAACACTTTCAATTTCTTATAATAAGCATATTTTTACCTTACTCCCAAATTATTTGTTCAATAATTAATTTTTCCAAACCCCTTCTTTACATGACGTTTATCTGCATTGATTTTATTTAAAAGAACCGTATGTAAGAAATGTATTATATTATAATAATCATAAAATGTCTCTGTTATGTTCAATAGGCATTAAGAAATCATGTTAATTTCAAGTACTCATATCGCTGACAGCAGTAGTACAGCCTGGATATTCTCCTTTAAAAAGCGCAGTTGCAGCACTCAACTGATGTTTATATTGTCATGTTTTGTTTTGGCCTGAAGCACCACCCTCCATCTATCTCCCAAGCACGAAGTCAGTAGTGTTTCGGCATCCAGGTTGCCTGGTCTGGGACCACACAGAGGTCAGATGTGTCTTGTAGTTGGACACCAGGTTTGCACACATCTCAGGAGGGATCTTGTCCAAGTCATTAAGGTTTCAACGTTTGGCAACTCGAACTTTCAGCTCCCTCCACAGATTTTCTATGGGATGAAGAGCTGGACACTGGCTAGGCCACTCCAAGACCTTAAAGGAAAAGTTCACTTTTCAAAAAACTTTTGCTGATAATCTACTCACCCCCATGTCATCCAAGATGTCCATGACTTTCTTTCT
>JAUCMS010000019.1:311339-323799 GCA_032357445.1 Enteromius radiatus | reverse complement strand
TGAGAATAGGAGGACTCTTAAATCTCAGCTCACAGCCTGTATAAATGACACCTGGAAGTTAGAAATCTTGCTGATTGATAGGGGATGAAACACTTAATTGCTAATCAATTTAGAACTTTTTTAATATGCGTTTTTCTGGATTTATTTATTTTTGGCTATTCTGTCTCTCAGTAGCCACGTTTCCATTACTCTTCAAACTGCACCCTTGAAATTGCGAATTGAAAATACGCCTAATGGAAATGCTCCAATTTTGCAAAAACTCCCAAATAACATAAAAAAGTTTTTACACATCACATGAGGTGGTTTTTCAGCCAATTCAAAAAAGCAAGAATTTGTTTTTTTTAGCATTTAAAGGTCACACAACGTATGTTAAGAGTCATATTGCTTTTTAATGTTCTAGGTAGCTGAACTTGCTTGTCTGTGGTCACCACCATCAAGTGCCATAGATGCTGTTGATAATCTGATAGCTTAGTTGGAAATGAACCCGTAAAGTTGTCATCTTATTAATGTGTGCTCTCTATAGGCGTCTGACTTGTAATTTAGCAGATGACCTTCACTCTGAGCAACCTTACGAAAGCATCTGAGACCTTCCTCAGTTTCAGATGTAAAATCCCAATCATACTTAGGGTCAAACCTCAAAGTTCAGAGCATGAACAACCACTGAAGTCCTTTTATAGATATGAAAATTAAATCTAGCACTTAATAACTGTATATGAAACCAAGCAAAGGGAAGTATAAGCGTGAGTGTTCTTTTTTTTTTTTTAAGGTCATCGTTCTATGAGAAGGAAGTTTAAA
Source organism: Enteromius radiatus (assembly GCA_032357445.1). NCBI lineage: Eukaryota > Metazoa > Chordata > Actinopteri > Cypriniformes > Cyprinidae > Enteromius > Enteromius radiatus. Next base: position 323,004 of record JAUCMS010000019.1, on the reverse strand, counting down.
AAAGCACAGTTAACACAATGTAGCCAATAAATCTTCACAGACTACTACTTTCCCACATAGTCATAATCACAAGGAATTTCCACCTCGTGTCCTTCTTACCGTTGTGTCTCCGGTGCACTACGCTAGGTGTTGACTGGATGCCGTCTGCCTCAGAGATAGGCGTCTCTTGTCCGTTCATCTGCACAATGTCAATGACGGTATACGATTCAGAACTATCCATTTTTTCCGGTTTGTAGAAATCATCCTCTGATATCCAAGATGTGGATTTCTGAGACACAAAAAGTTGCAGATTGTAAATGGCTAGAAACACAGTCAGGTTAAAAATACATGAATAAAACTTTGTATACAAACCTTTTTAAAATAGTTTGATATTACTTTTTAAAGATATAATTATGTTTCTACTGTTTCTACAAAAACTTGCTATGCGATTAATCATGATTAATCAGTTGACAGCAGTAGTTAAAACAGAAATATATGCACTATATAACATTGTTTATCAAAATGATCCTCTCTAGAGTTATTTTTATCCAGCTTTTAATGTGATATTGTTCACAAGCTGTTTTATTGTCGTTCGTTTTGTGCTGATTGGCTTATTTGTGCTTTGAATCTTATGATAACATTTACTGTGCTACATTTTCTGATTACATTTAGGAGAAGTATCAAAACAAAGCTTACTGACGTTTAGTTTGTGCATTAAGACAGCACAGACTGAAAATGAAGATTAATCTATATAAATAAAAGAAATAAAAGCCTGAGCGCAGATATGCCTGAAAACACTCACGCAGGAGGAATACAGAGAGTCTGAGGAGGTCTTCCTGCTGACAGTACTTGCAGAGCGTCTGTATGCAGCATGCTGGGATTGCTCCACTGAACTACAGGTGATCGAGGTCTTTGAAGGAAGAGCGTCAGGGTCTTTAAGGTCAGAGGTCTTGTCAACAGTCTCAGTCAAAGCAGAAACTGAAGGAGAATCAACAGATGAGTTCTTCTGCTCACTTTCTGGAATCTCTGTGGCAGTTTTAACTAGAGTCTTGGATTCTTCCGTCTCCTGTATCGTCTCAGCTGATATGTTTTCTGAGCATGCTTTAGATTCCTCTGAGATGTGTGCATCTGATGGATGCGTGTCCTGTGCAGCTGCTGGAGACGCGTCAGGCTTGTGCGTGTTGTCATTAACAGCTTGTGTTTCAGAGTCTGAAGCTGGTATGAACACATCAAAGTCTTCCTTCGAGTCCTGATTAGAGCAACTGTCTCTGAAAACAAACAGGAATGACTTCAGATTACAAAATTTCTACTCGTAAAAATGAATGTCATTTCTTTCACTTTCACTTTACCCAAATATGATGATTTGGTTTTCAGTATTGATAATAATCAGGAATATTTCTTGGACAGCATGTCAGCATATTAAAATTATTTCTGTAGGATCTTGTGACACTGAAGACTTGTGTAACAATGCTGAAAATCAAGCTTAGACTCACAGTAATAAATTACTGTGATAAATATCAGTTTGCGTCCAGGAGATACTCTCCAAAATGGCACTATGGTGACGCTATAGCGCAGAATTGCTGAATAAAATCATTATTTTTGTTTTCTTTCAGTAGAAAAAATATTCTTGTCACATCATAACGTTACGGTTGAACCAATGATGGCAGGTGTATTCAGATGATGTTTTCAGATTTTCCAAACTATCGGTATCAGCATTTTTAATGGCCGATAAATTAATATTTAAATATTTTAAAAAATAAAAATTTTCCACCATAACGTGCCACACATCCTGTAACCTGCTGATCCAGCCAGAGTCGAGCAGAGAGAACCAGTTATCCACGAGTGACATCATCACTGAAGTGTGTTCATGGTGAGTTGGTCACGAGACATACATTGCTTGAATAACAACTAAAAGAACATCCCCATCAGTTCTCTCAACTCAAATAAGCATGACAAAATTTGTGACTATCATGTCCAGTTTTGCTGCTGTTAAATAAGCCAAGAGTGAAGCGGAATTAGCTAGAAATTAAAACTCATAAATAACTACAAATAATTAATGTTAGGGAAATCTGTAAATGTTTTGTTGCGCATTTCTGAAAAAAAATAAATAAATAAAATGAAAAAAATATCGGCCGATATATTGGAATATCGGATTTTAAAACCAACAAATATTTGTATCGGTATTTGGCCTTCAAAATCCTTTATTGGTCGGGCTCTATGTTATATATGCATACTGAAAATTCATAGCTGTGCACAAACAAATTACAACAAGATCATTTCTCCCTAGACACATTGCACAGAGATGTAAGACTTCTACTCACTCTGTAGCGGTGACCTTCTGTTGTGCATTTTGGCTGATCTCCGTGTCACAACTCCAGTGCTCCTTCTCTGGACTCCTGAGCTCCTGACCCTGCAGCAGACTATCCGAGCTCAGGCTGGAGGACAGCTGCGACGACCCTGACGTGTCCAGACTCAGGTTTGACGTGGTCAGTGGAGTGTTCGGCTCATAGCCCTCTCTCCTAGGCTCCCTCTGGGGCACCTCCTGAGCCCAGTCTGAGCTTCCAGACCCTCCGGATGACTGGGAGACCGTATCCCAAGACTCCTTGCGCTTGGGGCCTACAAGGTGCTCGTCGGCAGGCGTGGGGGGACACAGACCCGCGAGGACCAGCGGTGTGTTGGTCCACTCGTTCAGCACCGCTGATTTATAAGAGAGCTGGAAGGTCATCGAGGACAAACCCTGCAGGAGGGTGAGGAGAACCTCGCGGTCCTCCGGGTCCAGCAGAAGCGCCCCGGGTTGGTAGTAGGAGCCCAGGTTGGAGCCTTCACGAAGCAGCGAGGTCAGGTAACACTCCAGAAGCCCGTCATTAAGCGCCAGGCGAACCCAGGCTCTGCAGCGGCCAATGTCTGAGTTTATGAAGCTTAAACGTTCCAGTTCTTGAACTACATCCCTATAGTGTCAAAAAGAAGAACATCAAGCTTTATAAGGTTAGTTATTATATAGGTTAACTCATGTATCGAGTTTAAAATGTGCTTGTTTGATGAGGTTTGTTCTCGTTCTTCAAGCATGCATGTTTTGATCTTCAATTTCCCATATTTAATTTGCATAGCTCCATGTTCATACGTGAATGAAAGCTTATATTAAAACTGTTCATTAAATAAATCAATTGTGTCTTTTGGATTAATTCACTCCATTACTGGAGTACTCAATTTTGGTTGCATGAACTTTCAATGGATGGACTAAAGTCTCTTAGGATTCATTACAAACATCTTTTTTGTTGTTTGTTTTGAAGATGAACAAAATATTTTTTAAATATTTATATATTTTTCTTTTGTATATTGTGTCAGTAATGCTATTATTATTGTATTTACTTCTTTATGTGTGCTTTTACATAATCATTTGCAGTTTAGTGAAGAATGGTGAAGAATGTCCCTTTCTGGAACAGCACAAAAATGTACTTCTTTACGGACTATATGTAAAATGAAGTATAGTGAAGTGACATACTGTAAATCCCATACTAGGCAGTATAAATATGACATTAAACACTCAAAACAAAGCCTAAAACTGTCCTGTTGAGTCAAGTGGCCTTAAAAGAGCCGAGTGAGTGAGTGTCACTTGACTACAGCCCAAAGATTTAGGAGCCAGCTACTAAACCACATGATTCATCTAATCCAACAGACTTGTCACAATCCTCACAGAGTCTCTCCGACATGTCTCTTTCTATTTCCAAACAGGTGACAGGTTGCTCACTTGGAAAGACTTCTGAAGTTAAACTGATTTTAAAGCAAGGTTTTGTGTTTAATTGTATACAACGGTTGCTGCAGCTTTATAAAAAAAGAGGGGAGAAGTCCTGTTTTTTGCACTAGAAGGTCAAGTTATGATAGATCCACCTTTTCTTAATGCATGTAGGCTTCATTGAAAGTGACTTCTGACCCACCTGTGAGTGACAGTTTTTAACAGGCTCCAGAAGACGGGCTGAGGAAGTGCTCCTCGTGACCCTCCTTTGCGCGTGTGATTTCCGTCAAACCGGATGTACTTGTTCTTGAGACCATGGATGAAGACCGCCTCCACAGCACAACACAGCAGGTTAGCCTCCAGGTCCTCGCTGGTGACCGCCGTGTCTGTGGTGATGTAACGCTTCTGCAGGACTTTTAGCGTCCGTGCAATCTTGTCCTTGATCCACTGAGGAGAACAGAAGGGTTAATATTGCCCTCTTACGCATCTGTTTTTTATTCTTGGACCAGATGTCAAAACAAAATAACCAGGGAGGGAAATACTACGAATTAAATCGATAGCTAGTGATTTAAAGGAATAGTTCACCCCAAAATGAAAAATCTGTCATCATTTACTCACCCTCAAGTAGTACCTGTATGAATATCTTGAACACAATGGAAGATATTTTGAAAAAAAGTTTGTAACCAGGCTGTTTTGGTCACCATTGACTTCTATAGTAGGAAAAAAATTATATATTGGAAGTCAATGGTGAACCAAAACAGCCTGGTTACAAAACTTCTTCATAAAATGTTATAATAATTCATACAGATTTGGAACTACTCAAGGGAACGTAAACGATGCTTTAATGATACAGCCCAGTCAAAATCAATAATACGGTTTAAATGTCTGTAATTTGTATGATTTGCTGTGAGATCAGGTCACTGGAACCATCGTGACATCTAGGTCAGCAGACCAAATCAAGGAAAGCACTTTAAAAACAAAACAACTTCACAAGATGCAAACTAAGCATTGCACAGCCTCTTGAGCATCTCAGACAAGAGGGCAGAATGGAGAAGTTATCATGGCATGTGAATGTGAGCCATACCTACAGACAAACCGTCACCTGATGTCAGCTGACTACATATGAGCCAAAGCACTGAAAGTCAAAGCTGTGAAAATTCAACACAGCTCCTTTAAGTCAAATGACATGCAAATGGTAGTCACGTTTCTGGGAGGGATTAAGCCAAGATGAATAAAGAACTGTAAGTTTGTCTTTCAGGCTAAAGGCCTAAGGCACTAAGCGCTTATGACCGATGACTAGACGAATGAGGAAATTCTGTCTCAGATCAGATCATGTTGCAAGTGAGCAAACCACAAAACACATACAAAAACTGCGGTTCTAACCCGTTTTTTAGAAGAGGTAGTTCTGAAGCAATTATTTATTTGTGATGATATTAATATACACAGACTACTATTTGGGGTAATCATAAACAGAAAACTATTAATTTAGTTCAGATGTATTTATTTAGTTTGAAACACACACACACACACACACACACACACACACACATATATATATATATATATATATATATATATATAACTTCTAACGAAATAAAATTATTTACACATAGACAGCACAAAAAAATGACCTAATGTGTGTCAAAATCATGAATCTGTCTATTAAGCCTTGCAAGGAAAACATAGCTATTGAATTTAAACAGTATTGTTCAAATAATTCATCTTGCTTTCGTTATCCATTTCTGTAAATGAACTATATATTAATCACTACTAAACTGCAGTTAACAGCACAAGACTCAAGCAAGCAAAGAGGAAATGTGCAGAAAGAAAATCTTATCTCTTAAGCAGACACTTCTCTCATGAAGGCATTACTTGTCTGGTTTCCATTCTGAGTGCGGTTTAACTTCTACACGACATCAAGCACATTGTGGCTTCGTATAAACTCCTTTTAATAAACTATATTAGAATGTTAGCATTATTATAATTAGAACAGACAGAAATGACGCTTGCATGCAGATAATATACTTCTATCACTTTATCTGTGCAAGTAAGCAGCGATGCAAGTAAGTATTTTACCATTTGTCAGATAACAGGCACCATCTTTGATTTAATGCTAGTTTCCAAAAACAAATCCAGGTTCCTGCAAACTACATGACCTCCACCTAGAACCTGCTCAACGGGTTTCGAGAGATGTGAAAGGTTTCCTATCAATGACACTGTAATGTCCACAATCCAAATAATCCTCAAAAAGATGAAGAAGTTACAAACCTGTTTAACATCCCTTGTCTCTGGATCGCTCTCAGGTGTTTGGGTGGCCAACATGGCTCCTCTAGCTTCAGTCAGTCCTCTTTTACACACTGCAAAACACACAGACAAATGACTATTGTGTAACACAACTGTCTCATGTTTTTACATATTGCTAACATTTTAACCAGAAGCAAATACGGAAATAAACAAAACAACTCTTAAAAGCTGTTAGTCACTATTATGTTTTGAGAATATTTGTGTTTCTTCCACAAATAAAAGTTGAAATGCTTTTTCTTTACATTACATTACATTCTTCTGATTTCAATGAGACCAGCTCATGTATGACAGTGATCTGACCTGTACAGTAGATAGTTTCTAGGTTGTTAAGTGATCAGGTTATGACTCACTCCATACATATTCACATAATAAAAGTGGTTAGATAGTAGATTATAAGAGAAGAAGAAGGTACGTTTGAATTACTGGCAGTTTTTGTTAGGTATCAAATAGTGGAAGTGATACACACATCCCTACCAGTTTCCTCTAACAGCAGACAGATGCCCACGTTACACGTCAATGAAGTACAAACGCAGGTCGACATGTTTAATTTACATCAAAGTGCATCCAAAGTCATTGTAGACAGGTGCACTAAATTATATTGAATATGTAATCTCAAAGCGTATTAAAAAACAAATATAGTAATTTCAGATAGTACAGCATTAATGAAAGACAAGGCCTCTCAAGTGTAAGCTACTAGATAGCACACTTGTCTCTCACACTTAAGTACATTTTTAAAAAAAATGCTCTTTAAAGTTTATTTTACATCATTATGTTTTAATAATTATTGATCCTACTTTACAAAAAAATAACTACCATACAGTACGTTAACATTTAGTCATTTTGCAGATGCTTTGATCCAAAGAACTAATGTACATTTTAGTTTACAATAAATGTTTGTCAGTACATTTAAGCTATATTTTAAGGCAACAAACAGTAAGTCCCAAAACATTATATCTAGTACATACTTAAGTAAAATCTTTTAAAGTAGCCTATATTAAATAAATACATGCTAAAGTGTACTTCTTTTACATAAAAAAAATCGAGCTGATCTAGACTGATATAGAAGACACGAAATAGCATAAAATTCATAACAACTCCCTAAAACAGAAAATAATACACACTCTTACGAAAATTAACCATTTTACTACAAATAAATCCAAAGTACTTAGTTCAACCATAATAACCACAAATCAACCATGGCTTTGCTGCACTAATCATAGTTTAACTATGATAACGTTATTTATAGTACAAACCGTGGTTTTACAAACTCAATATGCCAAAAACCACGGTAACTACACTTTTACTAGAGTTGAACAATGGTTAATTTTCGTAAGGGCAGTCATGAGTTGAGAAACATCCAAACGCCTATAAATGAGACACGAACACAGACTTTCTTAATGCTCATGAATCCGGTTAAAATCAGCAGACAACTCGCCTTTTCCTTATTATTGCTAATAGAATCAGCAGGAAAATCTCGTCTACTCACCATGTTTGTTCTGCGTTTATCTGTCGCAACTGATGCGTATCCGAGTCAACATGAGCACGGGTCGTGTGATATCTGTCACTCTCCTTCGCTGATCCAGGAAAACAGAAGCGAGCAGGCGATATAGATGTGATCAGATCAGCTGACGCGAAAGGCAGCATGGGAAATGAACGCAAGGTTCGCAGTGTTCCTGTTTACAACCAGTACTATTGCGCAACTCTTGCGCAGCATTGAGTGTGCTGAGACGGGGAACAACGCTCTCTAGCCTCTAGGGCTCTATTTTCATGTTACACGCAATATTATGACATTATTAGTTAGGCTATTTTAATTTTTATGAAATTTGCCACTTTTATTTGTATATATATACAAATAAAAGTGGCAAATTTAATAACAATAATTAATTAATTAATTAATTAATTATTAAAAATACTTTGTGATATTCATATTTCATAAACCTGTTTCAGAAAATAAATTAAATAAATTAAAATAGCCTAACTAATAATGTCATAATATTGCGACATGCACTAACATGAAAATAGAGCCCTAGAGGCTGCATTTATTTAAAAAGGCTTGTCTTCATTTACTTATTTATTTATTACTAGAAGCCTGTTTGTGTTTTCGACTCAAGGCATAAGGCTACGTCATATCATTATGAATTTCCCGGGAAAGAAAATAGGTTAGAATTTTAAATACACTGATATTTGTCAAATTTGGTCAGTCGAAATTAATACGACAATGTATGTTAAATATTACATTTTATTATGCTTTATTTATTTTTATTTTATTTTATTTATTTATGACATATTAATGGTTTTAGAATTTTGGACTCATGTTTATTTTTTAAAAAGGTAAAAAGATACAATCCAGATTGGTTTAAATTATAGACTGTAAAAAAAAAGAAGAAAAAAAAAAAGAATAGGCTAAAAGGTCAAAATGGCACAGTGTCATGTTTTCATTGTCATTTAAAAAAAAAAAAAAATCTGAATAGCCTATTTATTGTATTTAATAGTATTATTATTTAATATTTCCATGAAGTAGGCTACATTTCAGACATGTTTGTTTTCATTAGACTTATAGACTGATTCTTTGCTTTTTCATTCATATAGAGAATTAAATATCCTATAAGTCATGCAATTATTTTAATTATAGATTAATCTCTTTTGGCATTCTGTCTTGTCTGTCATTGGTCATTAATTTTTTAAATTGTCAAAATATTTTAAATAGTATTTTACATGATCATTATTGACACTTTAAAAATAAGCTAGCCTACAATTAATAAATAAAGTCATGCAATAAAAGTTTAAATTTCTCTTTAAATTATGTTGATATTTGTGCTCTAACAGGTAGATAGCAAATTATTATTTCTTAAAATGACGCAATGGCTGATGTACATTTATGAAAAGGCTATAAAAAGTAAATCCACATTGTTCTTCACAGGAGCATCCTCTTCCATAGTTTCCTTAAAAAAAAAAAAAATAGTCACCCAATTGTAATATTCATATCAGTGCCATTTGTGTAGTAACTGTAATATAATACTTGATTTAGTGAATAATTAAAATGTCAAATGTGTCGTCACGTCTTTGCGACGTCACGCGCTTTCGATTTCACTTTCTCAGGTATTACGAATTCCGGAATTTCTTATCCACATTGTTCCTTCGTAAGTCAAAGTTCACACTCTCACGCAACCTGCCCTTTCATCATCTTAAACATGCGTAAACAAACAAAACAAATAGCCTAACCTACAAATTAGGCCAACTCAAATAAATGAACAAACAAAATACACATTAGGCTTTTAGCAAACGTTTGTAATATTTTAATTGCGATTAAAAAAAAAAAAAAAAAACATTCTACACAAAAATACTTTCAAGTTTTATTCATTCACTTGTTTTATTTTCTATGCCTATGTTATAGGTTAGCAACTTTGTTTGTAAGTTTATGTGGGACCACACCTTCTTTTTTATTTTATTTTTCGCTATTTTAAGCACTATAGATCACTGTGTAATAATTCCAGTCTGTGAAACCCTGCACATTCCCACACTAACACAAAAACTCTTGCGTAACTGTGGTTTACCTATAGCTCAGGTGTACAGTACGCCGTTTACATCTGGAAAGCGAAGTGCAGTGTGCAATTCCCGACTCGCGCGCATATAACACCGGAGAGGATGGAGGAGAGACAACAGCAACTCATCAGTGGATCAACCTGTGGCATCAGTCTTCAGAAAAACACGATACAATGGACCTTCGTTTGGTGCAGCTTTGCCTTCTTCTGTCAGCGTGCAGTTTCAGCTCTGTACTGAGCTGCAGATGGATAAAACACAGGTTCCAGCACCACCACGGAGTCTCTTTAGATCTGATCAGAAATATGGTGAGTTTAACTTATTATTATTGTAGTTTTTAAATTGTTTTAAAATATGTATTATTTTATTGAATTATTATTAAAAAGTGAAAGACTAGGATGACTATTTATACTTAACAAATTACAGTTTTCATTTTAATATACATTTTCTAAATTATTAAATGAGAGAGTAAGTATAAATTATTGGTACTTTAAAGAATGTATCTAATACAAAAACTTTGATCAAAAATGACTTACAAATGAATTTGCAATATGATTTGCAATATATACGAAGGCACAAATCAGTTATCACATCCTAACTCACGTATATATATATATATATGATTAAGGAGATATGGTGATATTATAAGAACATTTCAACTAACAGGCTAATGTAAACTAACCAAATGCAGTTGCAATAACTAAACTTTAAACAAAATGTGAATTGAAATCTGTTCATTCTGTTCAAAACAATCGCTTCATTAAATCTGTTTCTGAATCTTTCGTAGGGTGGGAAAATCCATAATGACGGGGACATCAACCCAATCCCATATGAAATGATCGATAACCACAGAAGAGCAGAGGTTTGTAAAAATGATTATTATTTTAAAAAGACACCATAATATAGGCTGTTGTTTTTGAATTGATGTATCTATATATGTTGTTTCTTCCTCTCAGCCTGAGAAACAGATCCTGTTCGTCATTCAGGCTCTGGTGGAGATCACTTCCCTCTTCGACGATGCCGTCATCCCATGGGATGCTAAAAAAATGGATCATTTCTTAAATGTCATGCATGAGGAGATTGATGGACTGCACTCATGTGTGAGTATAGCATGTGTATATACTGTATAGCCTATATACACACACACACACACACACACACACACACACATATACATAACATCAAGCCAGAGGAATTGACTGTTTTCTTCTTATGCATGCAGGGAGCATACAAAATGAAGAGGAACAAAAAGCTGCATCTGTATTTTGAAAGACTGCAACACATGACAGAAATGAACACGGTGAGATTTGAATATATAGTTCAATCCTCAGCTGTACATGTGGAAACCCATCTGAACGCTGTACTGACTGTTGTTTTACTCTTTCAGGAGGATAGAGATCACAGCTGGGAGATCGTCAGGAAGCGGGTCATAAGTTTCATGAACCAGCTAAACACCGTGTTTAAGAACCAGACCCCTTGAAGCTTCACTCCATTTACAGAAGGAAAAAAAAAAATCAGTGTTTACACTCCTTTTCTATAATGCTGTTTCATACAGCGGTACACAGTGTTTATTCATATTTGTTTTGATTCCTTATGTTATAAGGTGCTATTTATATTAAATATGCTATATTTAAATTATTTATTTATTTGTTTATTAATTTAATGTATTTTATACATTACTGTTTTGCATACTAATATCTAAAGATTGTATCCTTATTTATTGATTTATTTATTAATGTTGTCTTTTTTTTTGTTATTACATAATAATGCATAAATGAAGTGATGAAATGGTGACTTTTTGTATTTCAGACATCAAATAAAGAACTTGAATATTTTAATACATTTTGTGCATTTATTTATAAAATATAGAATTGGTTATAAACTATATATATATATATATATATATATATATATATATATTCTTCATGTTAATTGATGGATGGATTGAGTGATGTGGATTGCTTGTGGATTATTGTGATGTTTTTATCACCTTATTAGACTCTCATTCTGACGGCACCCATTCACTGCAGAGCATCCATTGGGGAGCAAGTATTGTCATGCTAAATTTCTATTCCAAAAAAGAAACAAACTTATACGATAAAATTCTGA